>JAPDDM010000306.1:260000-272500 GCA_027474115.1 Schizopygopsis malacanthus
GAATATTGCATCCGATTGGCCAAAGCTTAACTGGGCGTATCTGCTGACTCGTAGGCCCGAATTACACGTGTGTGGTATCGTTAGAACCGGGAAGCTGCCCTCTTTCAGGCTAGGTATAGAGGTAAAAACGACTTTCATCCTCATTAGTAACCACCCTCATTAGAATATTGCATCCGATTGGCCAAAGCTTAACTGAGCGTATCTGCTGACTCGTAGTCCCGAATTACACGTGTGTGGTATCGTTAGATCCGGGAAGCTGCCCCCTTTCAGGTGTTGGTAGGTTCAGATGAATGGATTGATAAAAAATATAAATGGACAAAGATCCATAAACAGCAGGACACACCTGAAGGATGGACGGTCTATAATTTAACATACTAAAAGAGCAATCCATTTTTTTTTTTACCTTAAATGTTACATTGTTTAAATGTGCCACTGTCCTATGCTGGCCATTTGTCTGTACGAATATTTAGTTCTTTAAAAAGCATTCAACTGTAGTCTGTTGACTTGTTGTTTTGCATGTATATATATTTTAGAATATTGAATAAGAGGTGTATAAGATGGGGAATTTTCCTTAGGGATAGTGACGTTAGGTTTAGGCTCGTGTTTAGGTCAAGTCTAGATAACCTTGCCCATTCGGGTAAAACCGTCAGGTGTCTACAATCCACATGGCCACTCAGGGGTAAGTTTAGGTGTCAGTCAGGTGTTATATCCGAAAAATACAGACTCACAATTTTAGATTGATTCGATTGATCCAGTGGATATTAAAAAATGTGTGTGTGTGTGTGTGTGTGTGTGTGTGTGAGAGAGAGTGTGTGTGTGTGTGTGAGAGAGAGAGAGAGAGAGAGAGAGAGTGTGTGTGTGTGTGAGAGAGAGAGAGAGAGAGTGTGTGTGTGTGTGTGTGCGTGTGCGTGTGTGTGAGAGAGAGAGAGAGAGAGAGAGAGAGAGTGTGTGTGTGAGAGAGAGAGAGAGAGAGAGAGAGAGAGAGAGAGAGAGTGTGTGTGTGAGAGAGAGAGAGAAAGAGAGAGAGCGTGTGTGTGTGTGTGAGAGAGAGAGAGAGAGAGAGAGAGAGAGAGAGAGTGTGTGTGTGAGTGTGTGTTCGGGTTAGATCTGAAGGTCAAAGGTCACAGTCATTTCATTTAATTAGCATTTGTATGAGTTGAGAGTGTGTTCGTGTAGAGAGAGGTGCTCACACACACACACACACAGAGATCAGCCAGTCTCAGGACACACACACACTCACACACATTCGGCCCACACACATTATAAACACTGAAAAACACAAGTGCATCACCTATTGTTCAAACACCACTAAAAACCTACACAGACTGGAATGTTATTCGGCCCTAAATCGAGAATACACCATGGCAAGCTACCTGAGCGCCGTGACTGATGTGAAACTCAGTAAAACATTGACGATGTACAGACTCAGTGAACACAGTCTGGCCGTAGAGACAGGCCGGCGCAGACAGACCTGGCTCTCTCGTGAGGACAGACTCTGCTCGCACTGCATGCTGGGACTGACAGAGACGGAGCTGCACTTCCTCACAGAGTGCCCAAAGTACCTAAACATTAAAGACCACTACTACCCCAAAATGAATACAATATTTCCCCAATTTAGCATTCGTAGCCCAACCGAAAAACTCAGCTTCATTCTTGGAGAAGAAGCCAAATGTGCAATTATTGCTGCAAGATTCGTATCATCGTGTCATCTCCTGAGGGACAGCCAGAGAGAAACACACAGACACACACACACACACACACACACACACACACACACACACACACACACACACACTTACAGCCAACAAACACACACACATTAGACCTACACAAACAGCCAATAAACACACACACACACACACAGTCCAAACACACACACACACTAGACCCACACACATCTATTTAATGTATTTAATGTATATAATGTTCACATGCCTAAGTTCAGTTGTTACATGATTTCTGTATTATTAGCTTTTATTTATTATTATATTTTTTTTTTCTTAATGTTATTTTACTAATTCTATTATTTTTATGTATTTTTTGCTATATCTAGTCATGTGTTTATATAATATTGCCTTTTTATTTAGTTTCTTTTTTACTATTATTTTCTCTAGGCTTTACTAAATGTTCAGATATTGTAAATCATTTTCTATGTTGTCTTAATGCTTTGGCAATACAAAATGTATGTTTTTGTCATGCCAATAAAGCTTTCTGAATTGAATTGAATTGAATTGAATTGAATTGAGAGAGAGAGATTGATTGTTGTTGCTTGCCTAGGTTTGAGTGAGTTATGTTTTCTGGAACTTTTTTATCTCAAAAAAAGATTATATTAGGATAATTGTTAGTTATAGAGGTAAAATACGAATTTGAACCCTCAGGTTTTGAGCATAATCATCTAGTTCTCCCTATAACACCAGTTCTGTAGTTCCCGAGGTGCTGAGATTTGCTTACCATGTGTATAGGATTTTAACATGGGTTAGGTTCATACGTGGCGTGATGGCTACATCTTGTGGGCAGACAAAGATACTGCACTTTCAAAAAGCCTTTTTTATATTTAGCCTTTTTGTAGTCTGTAAAAATGGCCAAACCGAGTGAAGACGAGCAAACAAGCAAATAGGACCAGCCAATGTGGTTTGAAAAATAATATTTTTTTCTGTTTGGGACTGAAACTAGCATTTTAACTCCATCTTATGCCATTTTACTCGTGTAGTAAATGCATCTTGATTTAAGAATTCTTTATATGTTTGGACTGCAGCAAGTGTCTTTACAAGTTTGCACCTTTCACCCAAATGATTTTTGCGGTTATATCAAGTGACATAAACACGTACCACATTTCAAACATTAAATTGATTCAGCAACAGGCAATTCAATTAATTATGTGGATACATGAATAGTTTATTTGCTTATTTTAGAGTAGTTAAACGTGAGAGGTGACTCCAAAATGTGACGTGTTTGCATGCCTTTCTGTCCAGTAGTATTTTCAAAAGACATATTCATTTTGAAGTACTCTACACCACTACAGCAGGGCAAATGTTACAGGCCCTGTTTTTTTGCACTGTATTTTTTTGTATGATTATTTGATATTATTATTTTTAGCTCCTTTTTAATTGCTGTGATTATTATTTTTAATCACTATTACACTTCCTTTCATGTAAAGCACTTTGAATTACCACTGTGTATGAAATGTGCTACATAAATAAACTTGCCTTGTGCCTCGCTTAGTTTTCATAGATGGAGTGTGTTGTTGGATATCCAGGTCAAAGGTCGCAGTGCTGTTCAGTCTAATGTTTAGAATGATTTCAATGATCTATAAGCATTTGTGAGATAATTATATGAAATTATTTAATAATTTATTCTACCTACTTATTTTTCAAAGATGGAGTGTGACTCCAGAACGGAAGAAGAGCCGTTCTGAAGACCTTGACAAGATCCTCGAGTCTTTTTGGCCAGAGAGGTCTGATGCCCGCGAGAGGCTGTCTGAAAGGCAGCAGGCCTTCTTCGTGCTCACGACGGACCAGCGGAAAGTTAAAGGTGAGAGGGCTTTAAGTCTCATCACTGTTTGACACGAAAACGTTCTCTCAACAGAAGTCATGTCACGTGATACTAACAACAACAACAACAACAACCACCTCGTGATGTTTCTGTCAGATGGGAGAAACCTGGAGCTGAATGCAGCGACGGTGCACGGTGAAAGAGTTTCTAGGGGCATCTGGGATGAGGACTGGGGTCTCCCGAAGGCATCGAAACGAGCTTCATGAAGTACCTGAAAAACAAAATAATAATAATAACAGGCTCAGAAAAATGGTCGATTAAGAATTGGGCCCGTTCAGTTGACTTAATTTGTATTTTTGTATTTCATAAACACATTTAAGGATTCATTTTTTTTGTTAATGGCGTTTTAATTTTTGTATTGTAATGTTTTAATACATAATATAGCATGTCGTATACACACCGTAACTTGCCATTGTGTAGTAGTATTGCACAACACAAAGATACCCAATTGTATTGACACACTCGACACATGTAAATATTTTAATACCTGTGACATTGTTCATGCTTCTTCCACTTTATTTCGGTTGTTATTACTTTTGAACACTAAAGATTAACTTTGTGCAGCAATCTTTGTTCTTTGTAATACTAACATTCGTTCGTTTCCCATGGTTACTTTGTCGATAACTGAATATTATAAACCGTTTTACTGTAATGGGGTTAAATTTTGGGTTAGTCGAGGGTTATCTTCTGTGCTAAGCAGTGGCGTGGTTGTCTGGGGTTAGGTTCAACGGGGCCAGGGTTAGAGGGGCCAGGGGTTATCTTGCAGCTAGGTTGGGGTTAGAGGGGCCAGGGGTTATCTTGCAGCTAGGTTGGGGTTAGAGGGGCCAGGGGTTATCTTGCAGCTAGGTTGGGTTAGAGGGGCCAGGGGTTATCTTGCAGCTAGGTTGGGGTTAGAGGGGCCAGGGGTTATCTTGCAGCTAGGTATAGGGGTAAAAACGACTTTCACCCTCATTAGGAATATGGATACCATCATGATGAAACCCGCTGCTTTGGAAGTGAAATTTGGTGATTTCAGAGATCAGAATGGACAAAGAGAATGAGCTGTGGAAATTTTGCAGCTGTTCGCCCCAAAAGTCATAACAACTTAATCTTATCTTTCTGGCTCCCCGTACCAGCGCCTTGGCCAAGGCCGTCTGGTTTCACCACCCTGAGAGAGCGATGCAGTGAAGACTCTCTTGCTCCCTTCCCCCATTACAGACATTACTCCCCTCCCCCATTCAACTGCCTCTGAAATGCTTTGTACCGCCACTAGGGCGAGCAGGTCTGAGACCGGCGCCGCATGGCACTGGACCGGATGGCTGCTTGCCAGAGCTGGATATGTTTCCCCCTGTTGCAATGTCATGTGTTTATGGTATATGTGCTTTTGTGCTGAGGTGTTTTTTTTTCTGTTCTCAGACTGTACTCCAAATGGAGCATAGTCTGGGGGTTAAAAAAATTTTTTTCCTCCTCTCTCTCCTCATGTAAAAAGCTGTATTTTCTAAATACCCTGTCTCCTGTTCTGTCTACCCCGTTGTCATATGTATGTTGTGTATGTATGGACAGGTTGATGGCTAATTTCGCTGGTACTTGTACTAGTGACAATAAAGGGCTACTACTACTACTACTACTACATTAGTAACCACCCTCATTAGAATATTGCATCCGATTGGCCAAAGCTTAACTGGGCGTATCTGCTGACTCGTAGGCCCGAATTACACGTGTGTGGTATCGTTAGAACCGGGAAGCTGCCCTCTTTCAGGCTAGGTATAGAGGTAAAAACGACTTTCACCCTCATTAGTAACCACCCTCATTAGAATATTGCATCCGATTGGCCAAAGCTTAACTGGGCGTATCTGCTGACTCGTAGGCCCGAATTACACGTGTGTGGTATCGTTAGATCCGGGAAGCTGCCCTCTTTCAGGTGTTGGTAGGTTCAGATGAATGGATTGATAAAAAACATAAATGGACAAAGTTCCATAAACAGCAGGACACACCTGAAGGATGGACGGTCTATAGTTTAACATACTAAAAGAGCAATCCATTTTTTTTTTTACGTTAAATGTTACATTGTTTAAATGTGCCACTGTCCTATGCTGGCCATTTGTCTGTACGATATTGAGTCCTTTAAAAAGCATTCAAATGTAGTATGTTGACTTGTTGTTTTATATATTTTAATACGTACGGGTCAGAATCAGTATGTTGTTTCAATGATGACATGCAAACGAGTGTTAGTCCCCACGGTAGGAATCCTTTTTGGGTTTAATACGCCACAGTTTACTTCATTTGCCATTTTAATGGACATAAAAAGGACTCTTTTTAATCTAATCATCAGGATGCCCTTATTGATTTTGATAAAATACGTGTCGAGTATACGAATGTGCACTGTGCGTTCATAATATTTATTTATGTTTTATTTGCTCATGCAAATGGGTACAATGTACTTGGGTGATTATTTCTTTTTGCTTCGAAACTTATTTTGCACGTAAATGTACATACACTTCATAATTATGTACTGAAGATACCTTGTGATCATCAGGGACACGATGCACACAGGTGGTTTAGGAATTAAATTGAATTGTCGGCGTATTTCGGATGTTTCCTTTTTCAGTTTTAAATTAACCAATTCATTTACTAGGGCTATTTTAGTCTAGGGGTAAACATCGTTTAGGTGTAAGGTGTATAAGAGGGGAATTTTCCTTAGGGATAGTGACCTTAGGTTTAGGGTCCTGTGTTGGTCGAGGTTAGATAACCGTACTCATTAAGGGTAAAACCGTCAGGTGTCTACAATCCACATGGCCACTCAGGGGTAAGTTTAGGTGTCAGTCAGGTGTTATTGCCGAAAAATACAGAGTCACAATTTTAGATTGATTCGATTGATCCAGTGGATATTAGAAAATACAAATTCAATTTAAGGAGATAGATGATAGGTAGATTTCAATCTTATAACCAGATGAAAATAAACGTAAAAGTTAATTTAATAAACAGCTGGACACACCTGAAGGATGGGCTGTCTGGGAGTGAAGACATCCGTCTTGAAAGCATGTTCCATACTGTGATTTTTTGCTAAGGTTTCTCAATCCGTAGCAGTTTTTAACACGTGCTATGCACAGTTTCATCCAGGAGAGGGCGACTTAAGCCCACTTAATAAAAAAAAGATACTCACTGGCATATTTTCAGAAACCCAAACCAAATTTTGGACAAAAATAACCTAATAAAAGGGTCCCCTTTGTGTCTGTGTGTGTGTGTGTGTGTGAGAGAAAGAGAGAGAGAGAGAGAGAGAGAGAGAGAGAGACTGTGTGTGTGTGTGTGTGTGAGAGAGAGAGAGAGAGAGAGAGAAAGAGAGAGAGAGAGACTGTGTGTGTGTGTGTGTGTGTGAGAGAGAGAGAGAGAGAGAGAGAGAGAGAGAGACTGTGTGTGTGTGTGTGTGTGAGAGAGAGAGAGAGAGAGAGAGACTGTTTGTGTGTGTGTGAGTGAGTGTGTGAGTGTGTGAGTGAGTGAGTGTGTGAGTGAGTGAGTGAGTGTGTGAGTGTGTGAGTGAGTGTGTGTGTGAGAGAGAGAGACTGTGTGCGTGTGTGTGAGAGAGAGACTGTGTGCGTGTGTGTGAGAGAGAGACTGTGTGCGTGTGTGCGTGCGTGCGTGCGTGCCTGTGTGTGTGAGAGAGAGAGAGAGAGAGAGAGAGAAATTGTTAACAAAACTTTTACTTACATGGTTAGAGTGCACGTACTTCAGTTTGAGACCAGATGGGTGATCAGCCTCCTCTGCCAAACCACGAAGGTCCACGCCGGACTCCTTGGGCAGGTTTGTGACAAAAACACCACGGCTAATAAGCTCTCTCCTTGTAAGGCGGCATATAATCCAGAAATGAGAAACAGTTTAGGTCACAACAGAATAAACCATCCACAATAAAGTCAGGTGTTATTTCCGAAAAATACAGAGTCACAATTTTAGATTGATTCGATTGATCCAGTGGATATTAGAAAATACAAATTCAATTTAAGGAGATAGATGATAGGTAGATTTCAATCTTATAACCAGATGAAAATAAACGTAAAAGAGAATTTAATAAACAGCTGGACACACCTGAAGGATGGACTGTCTGGGAGTGAAGACATCCGCCTGAAAGCATGTTCCATACTGTGATTTTTTGCTAAGGTTTCTCAATCCGTAGCAGTTTTTAACACGTGCTATGCACAGTTTCATCCAGGAGAGGGCGACTTAAGCCCACTTAATAAAAAAAGATCCTCACTGGCATATTTTCAGGAGCCCAAACCAAATTTTGGACAAAAAAAAACTAATAAAAGGGTCCCCTTTGTGTCTGTGTGAGACTCTGTGTCTGTCTGTGTGCGAGACTCTGTGTGCGAGACTCTGTGTGCGAGACTCTGTGTGTGTCAAAAGACAATCAATTTTAGTCTGTGGGAGGTTAATGGCTGCTAAAATGTTTACAAGACATTTTAACACTCTGAGAGCTCGGTGCCCATCTGCAGGTACCTTTGCATCCTGACACAGTCTGGCCCAGCCATTCTCAGCACCAGCTGTCAATCCTCAATGCCGGGAGGGTCGTCGACGGATGGGCTGTGTTTGGATTAAACCTATTAAACAAGACAGGTCACCTTGTGATCATCAGGGACAAGATGCACACACGTGGATCATGGCATAAATGAAATAAAAAAGGCAAGGCAAATAGAATGTTTAAATCATTAACCTCTTATCACATATCTTGTTGTATAATGGATTATGAGCATGTGCATTGAAACAACAAATTGCACGACTTGCGGGAAAAAGTAATTAATTTCTGCATTCTGAAAATCCTGATTGAGGCTCAACGTGGGAACCATGATACGAAAACAGTGAGGGCACAGGCAGTGTAGCAGTGGTGTCTGCAACTAGTTGAATGTTTAAGAAAATACCTTTTTAAGACCAAGTAAATCAAATTTGAGGAACAAATGAGGGAAAAAACAAATGTGTTCTTTATAATGTAAATGTCTGGAGAGAAACACGATGAGTTGTTTTAACTTCCGAGTTTGAAAATACAAATTTCAACAGGCATTCATAATTTTAATTCATTTTTACAAAAGCTCCCTGAAAAACTCCTGACACTATAATGTGGGAATATAGTTTACTGTAGCTTCAGATCATGCTGCATTGTTTTCCAGTGCAAATGCCTAAAGATTCTTAAATAAAGATACATTTACTGGAGATACAAAATAACATCAAATACAAAGTCTTGTTTGAAGTGATTAAAACAAGAACTAATATCTGCCATAATTGGCAAAATAGTAACCTCAATTTAAAGGGACGTTTCGATTACTCATTGACAGATAGTTGTTATTGTTTTAAGAAATAAACTCATTTAATTTATTACATTTTTCAAGACTTTGTTTATATTTGCATCTGAATTAAACATATCTAGATTGAAAGATGTTTGATATTTGTACTAGAAAACAAGACAAAACACAGAGGAAGAGATTAATTCACTTTTTGCTTTGCATCCATCATTTTCTGAATTTCTGCTCTGATTTAAAACGTTCTTAAGGCATTGATTTGTGTAACGGTAAATAAAGACATTTTAAGACTTAAAAACCCTTTTGTGTATGATGTTAACGTGTCCAATATTTACCTGTATCTGACTGAGTATCTGGACGTGTATCAGGAAAAGATGACAGCAAGGGCACGAGTAGTGGTCTCTACAAGAAAACACAATAGAAATATTACATAAATTAATAATTATATTACAGACACAAATAAACACACACACACACTACAATACTGCAGTAATCCTGCTGTTCTTGGCAGACTGAAATTCATTTACAGTTTCATGCAAATATAAAGCCCAATACAGTCAGGATACAGACAGTCACAATACAGTCAGTTTTTAACACGTGCTATGCACAGTTTCATCCAGGAGAGGGCGACTTAAGCCCACTTAATAAAAAAAGATCCTCACTGGCATATTTTCAGAAACCCGGGACCCTTTTATTAGTTTTTTTGTTGTCCAAAATTTGGTGTTGGGTAGAGTTGGATAAATAATTGTTTCTATTCTCCTGTATCTTCATTCTTTTATTATTACAAAAGCTTAATAAACAGACGGAGCACTATAAATAAAAATAAATAAAAAAGGTGCTGCTGTTTTTGTATACATTTCCTTTTACCTTATAATGTGATTCTTTTAGGTCTCATTTCTATTTTTGATTTAATTGTTTCTAAAACCTTCCAACAATTTTCTTAGTTTCAGATAGATGGATCAATTTTTGATTGCGGTGGTTTTAATGGCTGCTAAACTGTTTACAAGTCAAATGAAAGGTTCTCTCACCTAGACCTCCCTCTGGACCGAAGTCTTTGACAGCCAGGCCCGTCCAGGTCTTCTCAGAAACACACACACACACACACACACACACACACACACACACACACACACACACACACACACACACACACACACACACACAACTCATTAAAAGTGGGTCTGTTTCGATGGTGGGCTTGGGAGCTGGATTTCACAGTTCTATGTCCTTTTCAGGCTTGGGCAAGTTGAGCTTCCAGTCCTCCTGCTTAATCAGCCTTGCCACCTTTGCCACCGAAGGTTTTCTCCATGTGAAGCGTGCTAAAAGACAGAATTAAATAACATTAATCCTTTAGTAATTACATTCACTTTAGTCGATGCCGTATTGAGTGATTTGGAGACTTACACAGCAGATGTTTCACTCTCTGGGCATACTGGAAGGCCCGCCACTTGTCATAAAACATGCGGACTGGGGGGAATCCTGAATCGACGCGCTGTTTTAGTGTATAATTATTTGATATTATTATTTTTAACTCCTTGTTTTTATTGCTGTGATTGTTATTTTTAATCACTATTCCACTTTCTTTCATGTAAAGCACCTTGAATTAGCACTGTGTATGAAATGTGCTACAAAAAATAAACTTGCCTTGTGCCCTGCTTAGTTTTCATAGATGGAGTGTGGTTTTAGACATCCAGGTCAAAGGTCACAAAACAGTTCACTTACAGCTTCCCGCATAGTGTGAGTTTCTGCCACCGTGTGTCGAGTTACGGCACTGCACTTCACTTCTCCCCTGCAGCCAGAGAGCTGAAAATCGGTCCATTTGTGGTCGTTTAAGGCCTGGATCACAGCCTGGTAGATCGAGAAAGAAAGAAAGAAAGAAAGAAAGAAAGAAAGAAAGAGAGAAAGAAAGAAAGAGAGAGAGAGAAAAAAGAGAAAGAGAGAGAGAGAGAGAGAGAGAAAGAGAGAGAGAAAATAAAATCTGATTATAAATTAGCACCATACCTGAGCATTATTAAAGACCATAGACAGAGAAAGCTGCTGACGAAGTATCGTCTGAGTGAACACAGTCTGTGTGTAGAGACGGGCCGACACAAGCAGAGCTGGAGAGCCAGAGAGCTCCGACTGTGTTCTCACTGCACAGACGACGAGCTGCACTTCCTTACGGAGTGCAGCAAATATAAACACATCAGAGATGCCTATTTCAAACAAATAGCGCTAGTGTCACCTGAATTCCAGCAAACGAGCAACACAGAGAAACTCTGGTATATATTGGGAGAGAAGGAAAAGTGCATCCACCAGCAAACACATGCTATTCACAGTTTCATCCAGGAGAGGGCGACTTCAGCCCTCTTTATAGACAGATTCTGCTTTGTTGTATGTCTATCAACTTTTGTTTTTCACCTTATGACGTGTTTCTGTGATATCTTATTTCTATTTTTTGTTTAATTGTTTCTAAAACCTTCCAACAATTGTATTAGTTTCTCCTTTTAGGTGTTACAGGTTTTATCTGTCGCTTTGGTGCATTTCTCAGAACATAAAATAATTATTTTCATTTGTTGAATGACCACTGTGCTACGTCCGAAATGATTGCATTGTATTTTTTGTATAATTGTTTGATATTATTTTTAGCTCCTTTTTTAATTGCTGTGATTATTATTTTTAATCACTATTACACTTCCTTTCATGTAAAGCACTTTGAATTACCACTGTGTATGAAATGTGCTACATAAATAAACTTGCCTTGTGCCTCGCTTAGTTTTCATAGATGGAGTGTGTTGTTGGATATCCAGGTCAAAGGTCGCAGTGCTGTTCAGTCTAATGTTTAGAATGATTTCAATGATCTATAAGCATTTGTGAGATAATTATATGAAATTATTTAATAATTTATTCTACCTACTTATTTTTCAAAGATGGAGTGTGACTCCAGAACGGAAGAAGAGCCGTTCTGAAGACCTTGACAAGATCCTCGAGTCTTTTTGGCCAGAGAGGTCTGATGCCCGCGAGAGGCTGTCTGAAAGGCAGCAGGCCTTCTTCGTGCTCACGACGGACCAGCGGAAAGTTAAAGGTGAGAGGGCTTTAAGTCTCATCACTGTTTGACACGAAAACGTTCTCTCAACAGAAGTCATGTCACGTGATACTAACAACAACAACAACAACCACCTCGTGATGTTTCTGTCAGATGGGAGAAACCTGGAGCTGAACGCAGCGACGGTGCACGGTGAAAGAGTTTCTAGGGGCATCTGGGATGAGGACTGGGGTCTCCCGAAGGCATCGAAACGAGCTTCATGAAGTACCTGAAAAACAAAATAATAATAATAACAGGCTCAGAAAAATGGTCGATTAAGAATTGGGCCCGTTCAGTTGACTTAATTTGTATTTTTGTATTTCATAAACACATTTAAGGATTCATTTTTTTGTTAATGGCGTTTTAATTTTTGTATTGTAATGTTTTAATACATAATATAGCATGTCTTATACACACTGTAACTTGCCATTGTGTAGTAGTATTGCACAACACAAAGATACCCAATTGTATTGACACACTCGACACATGTAAATATTTGAATACCTGTGACATTGTTCATGCTTCTTCCACTTTATTTCGGTTGTTATTACTTTTGAACACTAAAGATTAACTTTGTGCAGCAATCTTTTTTCTTTGTAATACTAACATTCGTTTGTTTCCCA
>JAPDDM010000306.1:287500-289947 GCA_027474115.1 Schizopygopsis malacanthus
TATACATGTCTATATGATGCTGATGATGATTTAGTTTGATGATGAAATTTGAATGATTTATCATTGTATTTTAATCCAGGGCTATTTGGCTTAGGTGTGTGTGTGTGTGTGTGTGTGTGTGTGTGTGTGTGTGTGTGGGCATGTTTTATGTGGTTTATGAGTTCACAAATTTGTAGAATGACATGGGTATGACATAGGTATTACAAGGAGAAGGTGATTTTAAGGGGACATTTTCAGTGTCCCATAATTTAAAACGCTTATAAATCGTACAGAGTGAGTTTTTTTGAGGGAGAATATAAATGTACCGTTCCTGTGAGGGCTAAGTTTAGGTGTAGGGTAGGGTGTAGGTCAATAGCACATACAGCTTGTACAGTATAACAACCATTACGCCTATGGAAAGTCCCCGTAAACCATAAAAAACCAACATGTGTGTGTGTGTGTGCGTGTGAGAGAGAGAGGAGAGTGTGTGTGTCTGTGTGTGTCTGTGTGTGTCTGTGTGTAACTGTGTGTCTGTTGTGTCTGTGTGTGTCTGTGTGTCTGTGTGTGTGTCTGTGTGTAACTGTGTGTCTGTGTGTAACTGTGTGTAACTGTGTGTTGTGTGTGTCTGTGTGTCTGTGTGTCTGTGTGTGTAACTGTGTGTAAGTGTGTGTCTGTGTGTGTGGTGGAAAGTGCTCTATTTCAAAGGCCCGGAGCAGGAGCATAAAAAATCACAATACAGTGACGGGGTTGTCCACAAGAGGGAGTTGTTTCTCGGGTTTGATTCTGGCTTTGAACAGTATAAGGGAAGATAAGGAGAATCATTTAATATAGATTCATATATTTGTATTAAAGAGAGCATCTTTTGAGTTTCGTTTTTATTTTGTCTGTGCTCCACTGTTTGTATTCTTGGTATAACACATGTGTGTACTCTGTATGTGTTATATATATATATATTATTATATATATGTATTATACACATTAAAATTAATATAAATGTTACTTGTTTGAATAATGTATCATTGTATTTTAATCAACAAGTACATGGTAATGGTCAGTGCGGCCTAAATGATGTTGTGCTGCAATATACAGTATACGTCTTTGTATACATTATACATGTCTATATGATGCTGATGATTTAGTTTGATGATGAAAATTTGAATGATTTATCATTGTATTTTAATCCAGGGCTATTTGGCTTAGGTTGTGTTGTGTGTGTGTGTGTGTGTGTGTGTGTGTGTGTGGCATGTTTATGTGGTTTATGAGTTCACAATTTGTAGAATGACATGGGTATGACATAGGTATTACAAGGAGAAGGTGATTTTAAGGGGACATTTTTCAGTGTCCCATAATTTAAGCGCTTTAAATCATACAGAGTGAGATTTTTGAGGGAAAATATAAATGCACGTCTCCTGTGAGGGCTAAGTTTAGGTGTAGGGTAGGTGGTAGGTCAATGCACATACAGCTTGTACAGTATAAAAACCATTACGCCTATGGAAAGTCCCGTTAAACCATAAAAACAACATGTGTGTGTGTGTGTGTGTGTGTGTGTGAGAGTGTGTGTATGTGAGAGAGAAGAGAGAGAGAGAGAGAGAGAGAGGTGAGGAGAGAGAGGAGAGAGGTGAGAGAGAGAGAGATGGGATGAGAGACGTGAGAGAGAGAGAGAGAGACCGAAACCCAAGCGAGCCGGTGTCTCTATCTGTTGCGTTTGAAAAGGAAGCCGCGTTGTGTTTTGGCCCATTTGACGCGAGTGAGTTACATATATGGTTCCGACGGGAGAAAAGAATCGGGTGGGGTTTGTTAGGCTCAGGGAGTGGGGTCTCGGTTCAGGCACCTGGCCCCGTCACTGCGTGTGCCCCGGAGCACTGGGGGCAGTTTGGGTTATGTGGGGCCTATCTGTAGCTTTCAGGGGCCACTTTGAGCCCTCTGCCCACAGAGTCACCTGTCCAAAGTAGGTTTATGGGCAAATTACGAATTTGAGCCTCCCTGTTTCTGAGCCCCCCAGACTCTATCTGCTTATATCTGGTCCATGTAGGGCCCACGGTAGATGAAAAGTGGTCAAGTATCAATGAGGAGACGTAGGCCGCCGCTTTTTCTCATGGTTTGTCTCCCTAGCGCCACGTGTGGCGGGTTACGGCATGCACTCACTTCCTTTTTCCTGCAGCCAGAGAGCTGGAAAAGCGGTGTGCCTTTGGTTACGTGGGGTGCCAGGATCGCAAAACCCAAGCGACCCAGTTAGTGTCTCTATCTCGTCCCGTTGAATAGGAGCCCGCGTTGAGTTATTGGCCCATTTGACGCCGAGTGAGTTACCATATATGGTCCGAATTCTACAACGGTGGGTTGTTAGGTTTAGGGGTGGTTTCCCGGTTCTCAGGCACATTCTGTTTCTGTCACTGGCAGTTGTGCCCAGGTGCACTGGGGGATTTTGGGTTTGTGGGGCCTCTCTGTAGCTTTCAGGGGCCACTTTTGCA
>JAPDDM010000072.1:0-238418 GCA_027474115.1 Schizopygopsis malacanthus
TTGTTAAGTTTCCACAGTCTGTGATGATTTGGGATGCAATGTCATCTACTGGTGTTGGTCCATTGTGTTATTTGAAAACCAACGTCACTGCACCCATTTACCAAGACATTTTGGAGCACTTCATGCTTCCTTCTGCTGACCAGCTTTTTAAAGATGCTGATTTCATTTTCCAGCAGGATTTGGCACCTGTCCACACTGCCAAAAGCACCAAAAGTTGGTTGAATGATCATGGTGTTGGTGTGCTTGACTGGCCAGAAAACTCACCAGACCTGAACATAGAGAATCTATGAGGTATTGTCAAAAGGAAAAAGAGAAACAAGAGACCAAAAATGCAGATGAGCTGAAGGCCACTGTCAAAGAAACCTGGGCTTCATACCACCTCAGCAGTGCCACAAACTGATCACCTCCATGCCACGCTGAATTAAACCAGTAATTAAAGCAAAAGGAGCCCCTACCAAGTATTGAGTACATATACTGTAAATTAACATACTTCCCAGAAGGCCAACAATTCACAAAAAAAAAATGTTGAATTGGTTTTATGAAGTATTCTAATTTGTTGAGATAGTGAATTGGTGGGTTTTTGTTAAATGTGAGCCAAAATAATCACAATTAAAAGAACCAAAGACTTAGAGTGAATCCCATTTCTCTGTCCCCTCCCCCTTCCCCTTCCCCTTCCCCTACCCCTTCGTCTTACCCCTAGACCTTGTCTCTCGAAACTGAGTGGTAAGCGCTAGGGGTGAAAACATACCCATATTAAACGAGACACCACTCGGTTACTGTTACGTCATCATACAAATCAAATCAAATCACTTTTATTGTCACATCACCACAGCACAAGTGCCTTGGTGAGTGAAATTCTTACGAGCGTGCTCCAGACAGTGCAAAAAAATAAAAATAAATAAAAAGTAATATGTGAAGGTGCAACAGATTATAAATTTACAGTAGATTGGTTGTGCAACAGATAGTTATGCAAAGGAGCAACAGATTATACATATGCAGTGTCGTGGATGTGCATTGTATGGTGTCCAGTGATATCAGAAGTGTTAATGCAGTGTGTGCGTGTAGTCCGGTAGAAATGTGTTAAAGTGTGTACAACTAAAGTGTGATCAGCCTCGCTAGCTGGCTGATCACAAACTTGCCGTCTGCAACTGTGTGTATGTCGATTGCATGGGTTTTAGTGATGTGTTTCTCTTGTCAGAGAAATGTGGGACTATGTGCAAATCAGCAAATGTAACGTTAGCGTAGAAAAATAGCGATTTTTAAAAAATTTCAATTAAGAACATGGTTGCAAATATATATGTACAGGACTGTGTAGAACACAAAACAAGACTGTCGTAGTTTTTAAATCAATTATTTAAGCCGAAAATACTTACATTTATGGGACTCTCTGGATGATCTGGCCGCAGTGTGTGTTCTGGGTACCCCTTGGTTTCAAGTAAGCTCGTGAAAATGCTCGGTTTTAAGGGGTATCTACCCCTTCCCCTTAGCCCTACCCCTCAATCAAAATGAGAATTGGGACAGCCCTTACTCTCACGTGAACGCACAAAACTAAGGGGTAAGGGGTAACTAGGGGTAAGGGGTAACGGGTAAGTGAAGGGGTAAGACAGAGAATTGGGATTCACCCTTCAACTACTTCAGTCTGTGTGTATTGAATTTATTTAATACACAAGTTTCACAATTTGAGTTGAATTACTGAAATAAATGACATTTTCCATGACATTCTAACTTATTGAGATTCATCTGTATATGCACCTGCATATCAGATGGTTCATAGTACCTTGGAGATATTCTTCGACAAAAGGTCCCCTCCAACTTTGATGCATCAGCATGGAAGAATATAGGAACATAACAAATCTGTCACAGAGCCAACAATATGTAGTATACAATGTCAGGTTTATTAGAAATAAACTACAGCAGAGGTGAAATGCAGAAAAGGGAAAGACCAATGTACAGAACATACAAAACAATCCTAAGAAACAAGAATTTACATTTATAGGTTTTAAAGATGCATGATGATATAAGTGAAATATATTGTGAAAAATGCATATGAAGTTATTTAATAGGCTTTTCTCAGATCACCTGTGTTCCCTATATCTCTGTCAGCAGCTCCCATTAGAGTTTTAATTTTTTCTCTGATGCTCCTGAAATCATAGTACAATTTTGATCAATATGTGTCTACAAATGAAAGATAAAAAAGTGTTTTGAATAGTTTCAGCCCATTTTAGTTCATGTAAGTGGATTACCAGTACAGTGCAGTGGTTAAATTAACTAGCTCATTTCATTTCATCCATTATTGCAAGTATAACATTTGCAAAGCTTTCAAAACCACTAATATACTCATAATATGTGATTAAAATCCCAAACGTTTATAAATAAGAGCTCAAATCTATAGCTAGCTTACCTCTTATAGATAGCCTCAATAGTTAGCTCACGGTTGTGATGCTAACAGACTTTTTCCGATGACACTGAACCATTTCTGGAAAGTAAATATTCAACAGAAGTGTGTCAATTACATGTAAGGAAGTACCAGGAACAGTTTAGGGACTAAACTTACCTGAGAGCAGTAAAAACAACAGTGAGAGATGGTGTTTTGCTACTTATCCGCTGAGTTACTGGCCCCGTTTTCCACGGTAACTCCCTCCACTCCAGTTTAAATGCACCCATCAAACACGTAAAAGTTACGCAGCGTTTACATAAATAGTTCATCAAGTCTGGAGGAAGAGTGGAGAGACACAGAATCCATGTTGCTTGAAGTCCAGTGTGAAGTTTCCACAGTCAGTGATGGTTTGGGCTGCCACGTCATCTGCTGGTGTTGGTCCTCTATGTTTTCTAAAGTCCACAGTCAACACAGCCATCTACCAGAACATTTTAGAGAACTTCATGCTTTCTTCTGCTGACAAGCTTTATGGAGATGCTGATTTCATTTTCCAGCAGGACGTGGCACCTGCCCACACTGCCAAAAGCACCAAAAGCTGGTTCAATGATCATGGTGTTACTGTGCTTGATTGGCCAGCAAACCCGCCTGACCTGAACTCCATCGAGAACCTAGATGAGAGACACCAGACCCAACAATGCAGATGAGCTGAAGGCCGCTATCAAAGTGACCTGGGCTTCATTACACCTGAGCAGTGCCACAGGCTGATTGCCTCCATGCCACGCCGCATTGATGCATTAATTCAACCAAGTATTGAGTGGATAGAAATGAACATAATTTTCAGAAGCCTGATATTTCTGTCTAAAGTATCCTTTTTTATTGATCTTTTGTAATATTCTAATTTTCTGAGACACTGAATTCTGGGTTTTCATTATCTGCAAGCCATAATCATCAACATTTCAAGAAATACAGGCTTGAAATATTTCACTCTTTGTATAATGAATCTATATAATGTGTGGGTTTCACTTTCTGAAATGAGTGACAAAAAATATTGACCTCTTTAATAATATTCAAATTTTTTGAGATGTACCTGTATGTGTAACTTTTTTTTAAATTATTGACGCACAAGGGTTAAGTGGATAGTTGGCCTAAACTGAATGAGAATATAGGATATACTATTCTATAGCCCAATATAAATATTACAATATCATATAATACAACAATATCTTTAAAAATAGTAAATGTAGTGTAGAAATAAAATGCATTGGTGCATTGCAAAAAACACATTGATTAAAAAGACATAATACGAGTCAGGAATATAATTTAACAATATAGCCTATGTAAACACACACACAACATGAACATTATGTTCTATGGATTTTCAAAATATATTTCAATATATTTAACAGTGCTTCACATATATGTAAATATATTACCTTTGCGTATGGGGAGCCCTGGAACTGAACTTTAACTGAACTGTGTTTGATTCACTGAAAATACACTTTAACCTTAATTGTCTAAATAATTTTTACGGCCGCTGTAACCAAAGAGTACAGAACCCAAGAGGCGAAACTCTGATGCTGTTTGGGTAACAGCCATAGGTAGCACGGCCGGCCGCCCTTTTGGGGTGAAAATCCAACTGGACAACGTTACAGATACAGAAATAGACAGAATAACATCGAAATAGAAGTCAAAGTAGAATTAAAGAAGGTAGTGTTGGGCAATCCCCTGCAAAAACTATCAGTGTGACAGTAAAAATCTTGCCTTTCATCATTTTCTCAAAGACCCTGACAGGTGATTATTCACAAAAGTGTCACAAGATTGTGTGTTTTGAAGTGGGACGTAGAGTTATATATGCAGCTTCTAACTTTAACTGTTTTTAGTCTAGTAGTAAACTTAAATCATTTCAGGAACTGCAGGTCCTAGCAACACAGAAATCATAATAATGATCTATATGGATATGACACTAAGTCAGAATGAGCTTATGCAAGTTTACACATTTAATATTAATATATTATATATTATTACTCTACTAGGTCTGGATATATATTGTACGTTGAACACATTAACATACATGATGCTTTGCTGTGTCTGTCATAAATAAATACATAAATAAATAATTTTGGAGACAGTTGCTGTATGTGTGTTGTTTTAGTTTTTAGTTTTTGTTTACAGTCTTTCTTTAATGGACATTAATATAAGACAATACTGCAAACACTGTTTACAGTCAAGCTGTTGTATTCCTGTTACATTTATTGTCCAATATTTCTAGTTGAATTTCCTTCTTGTCAGTACAAGTTCTTTGCTGTAACGTCACAATCAAGTCAATGTTGCCAACGTCAAACAGGAAGTGAGGCTGTGTTTCTTAAACACTTTGACCTAATTTGGTTTGTAGTTAGTTTTTTCCAGTGAAGAATCGGTGGTGTGACATCATGTTAATCACATTACCGCTAATATTTGCTTGTAATGTTTGTATGTGAGTGCCTTAATACAAAAGGTGGAATTGTATATACTCTGGTAAATTAGTGGCATGAAAGTGCAGGATTCTATATATATTCTAATAAAGTATTTCATGCTTTACACAACTTTTGCAAACACAAACAGAGAAAACAGAGAGAACAATACAACAGTGTATAGAGAACATGAATAATTAAGGTAATAGAAGATCAAAATGCAAATAGAGGGAGCAAAACTAATATAAATCTTCAGAAACAAGCACGGTTCTGGTCCTCAGTGGTTCAAACTGCTGCTTTGTCTGGTGTCAGGTGAGTAGTGAAACATCAGTAAATCGACTCTCACAGTCACGGGACCTCGCCGTGTGACTGATGTAGGATAAACTCTGGACATCTTTCAGTGTGTATGTTGCATTGTGTTGAATCAATGAAACTGCTTCATATCTGTTTTTCTTCTGCTTTTAGTGCTGATGTCCTTCATCCACTCTGGACTCAGTCAAAATGAAACACGTGTTTCTGGACCCGCTGAAGATGAAGCCGGTGATTCTGTAACATCTGAAGGTGAAACCGGTGATTCTGAAACCTCTGAAGCTACTGTGAAGTACAGAAGCACTTTTGATTTACTTCATTGAAAATGTGAATAGTGTTATCGTATTTGTCTACATTACTTCAGGATGTTTTATGTTCATATTATTCTGTCTTATATCTTCACAAAGAATGATAGACCCTCTATACTGAACACTGCAGCTTCTGTAGTTTCATTCATTCATTCATTCATTCATTCATTCATTCATTCAGTTGAAAGTTCAGTCAGGTGTTCTTCTCAAAAGATCATAGTTCACTGTAAATGACTGTAAAGTTTTGTTTTCTTTTTTTCTTGAGCTGTAAAAAGTAATAAAAAAAACAACACAAACAACAACAACAAACAAAATCACCAGGTCACTCATTAGATTTGCATATTATAATTTTATTTTACTTTACTTTCCACGTAATTTTAGGAAAACAAGCTCATTGTAGTTTAATGCGGCAGTTTTCACTGTAAATAATGACTGTGCCATTAAGAGCTTGTGAAACTACATTCATTCAATATGGGTTTGTTTTGAAGGCTTGATGCAGACAAAAGTCTGAGAACTTAAAAACTGTCAAATTCTTATGCTTTTTAAAACCTGTCTATTGAAAACAGTCCCATCTACCGGTGGGAACAGGAACTGATCAACAGATATAAAAACCAAAGCATTAAAGCTGCAGCGAGCTGCTTCTCATCAGTCTGAGAACAAAACTCTGGATGACATTATATCTCCTTTACAATACTTACTGTTTATGAAACATCAGTCTGAGAAAAAACCCTGAATGACATTATATCTCCTTTACAATACTTACTGTTTATTAAACATCAGTCTGAGAAAAAACCCTGAATGACATTATATCTCCTTTACAATACTTACTGTTTATGAAGCATCAGTCTTCACTAGTGCTGATCAGCAGGTCAACAGCTGAATATCATTCACAAACTAAAGTAAAACACCTTCAGAAACCCAGAGTGACCAGATGATCAATGAATGAATGAATGAATGAATGAAAGAAAGAAAGAAAGAAAGAAAGAAAGAAAGAAAGAAAGAATGAAAGAATGAATGAATGAATGAATGAATGAATGAATGAATGAACGAAAAAAGAAATGAATGAGAGGCATTGACACATCTGACTGTAACTCTTTCTGGATATAGTAGAAAGTTTCAAATTACCTCAAGACAACTTGACTATAATGAAAGTAATGAAAGTTTACTTTAGGTTTTATTGTAAATATTAGACGAACTGTAATTATGTAATATGTGATGTTTATGTATGTATGTATTTATATATACTAATGTGTTTATCAGTAAAACCTATAGTGACGGCGACCCCAGTCACTCTCACATGTGACATACAGGGAAGAGAAAACATTCAGGATTGGAAATACAGCTGGTTTAAAGATAAAGACACTCGCAATCCAACAACAACAACAACAACAGAGCTCAGGTTCAGTGCTGATGAGACTGGCAGCGGTGAATACACCTGTGAAGCAAAGAGATCAGACATCAGTGCTGCTGTTACACTGACTGTATCAGGTGAGTGATCATATTCATATCTGTTTAATACTCATTTAACATCAATATTTGTAGTTCAACACTTTTTATACCCCTCTGTACCAGCCGCATCTGTTCTTATAAGAGGACTTTTAGTCATTATTCTGTTTAGATGCCTTATTCTACTGTATTATTTCTCTCAGGTGAAACAGAACACATGGAAAGGTTCAAACACTAGTATTGCTATTATTTGAGCTCATCATGTTTGTTTCTATAAAATCAGTCAAATCATAGAAAATGAAAGTTTCTACATTACAAGTAGGATTAGTTTATCAGTGGTAACTATGTCAAAACTATTTCCATACTACATAAAAGTACAGTTCCGGTACAGTAAAAAATATATATAGTTATGAGATGTAATCAAACAGAAATGGTGAACATAATTAACAGCAATGATTGTATGTTCTGATCAAACTTACAGTAACGTAAGGGATATTTGGTAGTTTTTATGTTGGTTTAGTGTTGTCTTCTTCTGAAATCCTCGGGGGGTTGGGGTCATCTCTGCTCAGGTTTTTGGTCATCTCAGATCTCGATAAGAGGCTGGATCCAGACTGAAGCTTGTGTAATCACTAGTTACCTCGGGATGCCCATCCAGTGGCAGAAACAGAAAAGCAAATAGAGAATAACCAGCAGAGCTGCTGATCAAAACATTTCTAGCAAAAAATGATAATGTGCATTTGATCAGATATAACGGGACAACAAAGTAATGAAATGCATTATGTGAATGCGAGGCTAAAGAGATTTGCCTTTAATCTAGATTTAAACAGAAAGAATGTGTCTGAAACCCAAACGTTATCAGGAAGGCTATTGCAGAGTTAAATGTGAAAATGCTGTACCTCCTTTGCTATTCTAGCTGCTAATAGAAGTCCAGAGTTTTGCGACCTTAAAGGGCACTTATTATGCAAAATACACTTTTACATGGTGTTTGGACATAAATATTTGTTAGCAGTGTGTGAACTTAACCACCCTACAATGTAAATGACAAAAACACATCCACTTTTTTTTTATCCCCATTAAACTAAATCAGTCTCATTAGACCTGCTGTTTTGATTCTCAAATCAGTGTGACCACACAATGTTTGGCCCACAACCGCTGACTGACAGTCCTGCATTGGCATAGTGTCCGTCATCAGCGAGTTGTGTTTGGTTGTACGCTGTCCTCCGCTGTTCTCCGCTGTTCTCCGCGCTCGAGCAGCTGTAATGTCAGCAATGTCTCGCAAGCAATCCCTGTGTTCTGTGTTTGGATGTAAGACTGAACATAAGAGTCTTCATTTTCTCCCAACATCTGAGCCACTGAGGACTCAGTGGACAACTTTTATTTTTGACATTGCACCTCAAATGAATGTTGCTTTAGAGCTTAGCTAATATTTGAACCGTATTTGTGTACATGTGTCATTTTGTTAAACGCATACTGAATGTTGATGAAGTATGTTTATGTGTGTTCGTTGTGAATGTTGTAGAAGTATGTTTATGCATGTTGCTCATTCAAATGGAGTGTGAAAACGCTTCAAGTACATACATGTATCATATATACCGGTTCTCTGCAAAATGCAAAGCAGAGATGTATATGCTACGCCCTCTTCTGAAGAAAGGCAGGAATATGCAGCTCATTCGCATTTAAAGTGATACACCCAAAAAAAGACTATTTCCACACATTATAATGAATGATCTGTGGGATATTTTGAGCTGAAACTTCACAGACACATTCTGGGGACACCAAAGACCAATATTACATCTTGTAAAAAGGGGCGTAATAGGTGCTCTTTAAGGAGCATAATGGATTGTATCAAGAAGACTGGTTAAAAAGGGCCTTATAAGTAGCAGTATTTTGTAACTGATACGGCACTTAACGGATAGTCAGTGTAGAGATTGTAAAATTGGGGTAATATGATCATATTTTCTTGACTTGGTCAGCATTCTAGCAGCTATATTTGTTTCCTGAAGATACATAACCACCAAATAGCGCATTATAATAGTCCAGTCTAGAGGTTATGAATGCATTATGTTTTTATTGGTTGATTTGTGAATACAGAATAGCATTATAAATATCAGCATTTTATTTAGTTTTTACCGTTAATTACTAACATTTTAATGTAGTTTACACAAATGACAAGCAAACCAGATCTTACATTTAATGCAGTGTTTTTCACCTAACAATTTTGTGAGTTCATAACAGTGGTCATGATACTGTGTTGTCATTTCAATCAGTATTTTCTTTTATGCTTATCAGTAAAACCTGTAGTGAAGGTGACTCCAGATCAGCATGTGTTCAGAGGAGAGAGAGTCACTCTCACATGTGACATACAGCGAGCAGAACACATTCAGTGGAGATACAGCTGGTTTAAAGATGGTTCAGTCATCAGAGACGTCACTGAGAGAGAATACAGCATCACATCTGTGTCTGACGGTCAATACAGCTGTGAAGCACAGAGATCAGATCCCATTGCTGCTGTTTCTCTGACGGTGTCAGGTGAGTGTTCATTGGGATTTCCTTTTGAATATGTGCACATATTTTCCAGAATAAAAATCACATTTATTTATTATTTTTTTAAATATATGATTCTGCAGTGCCAAACAGGAAATAATTATATACAATCTGAAAATATAAATGTAAAATGTGAATATATAGAAGTAAATTGGAATAGAGTTATAAATCATAATATATTGTTCTAAATCTGAATATATAAATGTAAATTGTGACTATATAGTTATATATCTGACTATATAAATATATAAATTATATAAAAGTGAATAGAAGAATATTTAAAAAATAGATGTAAAGTTTGAATTTAAAATGTAAATATTGAATATTGAAATATTGAAAATTGTGAATTTATTATTGAGACTAGGTTTCTTGAAGCATCTCGGAGACGTTGCCACAGTTCTTCTGGATTTAGTCGTTCTCAGTTTGTTCAGTTTTTTCATGTCATTCCAGACAGACTGGATGATGATCAGATCAGATCTATATGTGTATTGTTAGACAAAAATCTCACTGGATTATTACAATTAATCACAAAATAAATGTTTGGAAATATAAACTAATATTTCATACTGACACACTACAACAAAAGATAGACATAACTGACTTTCGCTGCTGAAAATACTAGTGTTCTAATAATTTTGGTCATTGCCATATACAGTCATGGCCAAAAATATCGGCACCCTTGGTAAATATGATCAAATAAGGCTGTGAAAATTAATCTGCATTGTTAATCCTTTTGATATTTTATAAAAATACAAAATAAATCACAAAAATCTAACCTTTCATTGGAATAAGAATTTAAAATGGGGGAAAATATAATTATGAAATAAATGTTTTTCTTAAATTCACGTTGGACACAATTATTAAAATAAAGTAAAATATCTCTGAAATATATTCCCATTCATATTCACAATTTTGAGCATTCCAGGGTTATTATGAACATTAAATTATCCAGCCATGGCTTCCTGTTTCACAGAAATATAAATCGGAGGGAAAACAAAGCCCAAATTCACTTAATCATCCATCACCATGAGAAAAACCAAAAAATATATTTCTGATGTGCAACAAAAGATAATTGAGCTTCACAAATTAGTGAAGTGGCTTTAAGAAAAGAGCTAGAGCAGTGAAAATCCCCATTTCCACCATCAGGGTAATAATTAAGGATTTCCAATCAACATAAAATGTTATGAATCTGCCTGGAAGAGGACGTGTGTCTATATCGTCCTAATGCACGGTGAGTGACTCTCCAATGACCACAAAATAGTTGAGTAGTTAAAACAAAATAGTTGACCTCAAAAAAAATAGTCAAACAGCCCCTACATCACCACACGCCTGGAACTTCAAATGGGACTGGCTTCTATGGTCAGAGGAAACAAAAAATGAGCTTTTTAGCAGCAAACAGTCAAGATAGGTTTGGTGAACACAGGGATAAAAAGTACACCACGTGTACAACGTGGGGTACCATGTATGTGTTGCCATTTTGTATCTGTTGGTATTTGATAGAATCCATGATGCCATGTACCCCACGTGTACATGGCATCATGGATTCTATCAAATACTAACAGATAAAAAATCAATAAGTGACTGACTTTGTTAGAAATCTTATAATGGGCCATGTTTGGATCTTTCAAACTGTAGAGTAATCCAAACACAAACCTCAAAAACAACACAAAAATGGGTCACTGGGCACAAAAGCAAGCTTCTGCTGTGGCCATGCCAGTCCTCTGACCTGAACCCTGTAGAAAATGAGTGAGGGAACTGAAGGGAAGAAGCACTGTCATGGAGCTGAGAATCTGAAAGATCTGGAGAGATTCTAGAAGGAGGAATGGTCTCCGATCTCTTGTCAGGTGTTCTCTAGTCTCGCGTAGCCAGACCTTCAGACTGACTGCTGAAGGTCTGGAATATATGGCTGCATTCATTGGTCAAGGCCCGCTCATGAGGCATGCCCATGTCAAAAAAACAATCACAGTTCGTTTCATTCAGCGTCACTTTTTTGGGTGTGGAAATGTCGCCACAATAACAAACCGGTGTGTGAAACTTGTATTTTAAAGATTCTCTGGCTCAACTTTAAATATGTCACATACTATTGATAATCCAGCATTCAATCTACCCTGATAAGTGTTTGTCGTCACAATTGTAAACACGACGGCTTTCTTCTTTCGCGAGGGAGTTTGGCGCCACGGCATTTTGTTTCCAGGCGGAACGTTAAAGAATGTGACACACACGTCTCCCGGAAATCCTGTATAATCGAACCAATCTGACGACGACTTTGACACTACTGAAGTGTTTCCAGATAAGTGTACCATATGCATCAGACGTTTTGCCAACGGTCCTTGGGTGTGACATCTGAGGATGAGACTTGGTGTTCTCTAACCTCATCAGGAATTATAGGAGAACATTTAGAGCTGTTAAACTGGCAAATGGAGGTTTCAAAAATGTGAACATATTTACCAAGGGTGCCGATATTTTTGACCATGACTGTATATATTCAGACATATAAATATGTATTCATAATTCTCTCTCTCTCTCTCTCTCTCTCTCTCTATATATATATATATATATATATATATGTATTAGGGGTTGAATGACTTCTGATTTTTTAAAGTCGACTTTTATGTGATGAAAGTCAAGTCGAAGTTGACTAGTCGCTGATAACGTCATTAATGAACAAATAAGTCTGGAGCTGTGACAAACACCTTGTGCACAGTTATGAAATATGACACAGGGCTGCCCACATGACTATTGCACCTATAACAGCTTATTTTTATCAGTTTTTTAGTCTTTGGGTCGTTATATTTCTCACAGATTCCTGCTCGTTCTAAATCAGATACAGATAAGTAGTACAGTAAAGATTACATTCATGTGAATGCATGTATTAGTGAGAGCGGTTGCGTGTGAATTAATTCTACCTGCAGCATCTCTCTACTAGTAGTGAAGCTGTGGGATTTAGTTAATAAGAAATATATGCTTGAACTTTTCAGTTTCTAAGCTATGTTACAGAGAAATCACAGAACAGTGTTGACAATACATTTCCGCGCTGAATGATTCTGTGCACGCGATCTGTGCGTGATGTATTGTACGCGCTACTGTCTGTAGCCTATGTGTGTGCGTTACAGTGCAGCAGCGCACTAGATTAGAACGTGATTAACTTTCCTGTACAATGAGCTGTTTAAAACCTGAATTCTGCCATTCAGTTTCCAGCATCCAGTAATATAATCACACATGTCTTGTGGAGCGCATTCAGAGTATGAATTAGTTTGTAATTTTAACTGTTTGAAAATGGAACGTAAATGTGGATTTATTATCCTATTGCGCCCTCTATAGGACCAGCGACTAGTCGACGTCAAGCTTACAGCGTCATGGCAGAGCACTGAAGTCGATTAGTCAATTAGTCTGTGCAACCCTAATATATACAGTGCTCAGCGTAAATGAGTACACCCCCTTTGAAAAGTAAAATTTTAAACAATATCTCAATGAACACAAAAACATTCTTGAAGAATGGAATGTCGCCAACTTGTTCATTCCATGCCTAGAAGACATGAGTGAATACAAAGCATCGTGCTTTGCTCTCCGACGTGCAGTAAGAGCCGCTAAACTCCGATATAGGGAGATAACAGAGTCTCATTTTCAGCTCAATGACTCTCGACGCATGTGGCAGGGACTGAAGACCATCGGTTCCTTTGGAAATAAATCCTCCGTAGAGGTGAGAGCAGATCCGTTGCTGGCCAAAGAGTTAAACACCCTCTACGGTCGCTTTAAATGCAATGGCAGCAGCGCGACTCTGCCGATCAGCGCGTCAGGAAGCAGCAGGCAGAGTAGCAATGATCATGTTATCACTGTGTCGGAGGACGAGGTTCGGAGGGATCTAAAGAGAGTGAACGTCAGGAAAGCAGCCAGACCTGATGGGATTACTGGCTGTGTTCTGAGGTCCTGCACTGGTTTGTTTACATCCATCTTTAATGAGTCCCTTGCTACTTCTGTGGTTCCCACCTCCTTTAAAAAATCTGTCATCATCCCTGTGCCTAAGAACAGTAAACCCTCTTTCCTGAATGACTATCGTCCAGTTGCCCTCACATCAATAGGCATGAAGGTTTTTGAGAGATTTTTAAAGAACCACATTTGCTCCTCCATCCCTGTTACTTTGGACCCTCATCAGTTTGCCTATCGCCCACATAGATCTACTGACGATGCCATCTCTCAGGTTCTACACTCTTCCCTCACACACATTGACAGAAAAAAGTGCAACTATGGAAGGCTGCTTTTCATCGACTACAGCTCAGTTTTCAAAACAATAGTCCCCATCAAGCTAGCTGTTAAACTCACAGACCTCGGCCTAAACTCTTCACTCTGTGACTGGATTCAAGATTTCCTCACCGGCAGACCTCAAGTGGTGAAAGTAGGCCAGTTCACCTCTAACTACATCACCCTGAATGTAGGAGCCCCACAGGGCTGTGTCCTGAGCCCCCTGCTCTACTCTCTATACACCCACGACTGCGGGTCCTCACACAGCTCCACCTCTATTGTTAAATTTGCTGATGATACTGTGGTTCTGGGCCTCATTTCCAACAATGATTAGACTGCATACTTGGATGAGGTAGAGAGACCGACATCATGGTGCCAGGACAACTGTCTCTCTCTGAACATGAGCAAAACTAAAGAACCGATCGTGGACTTCAGGAAGAAACAGCAGCGACCCTACACTTCTCTTATGATCAGTGGGACCCCTGTGGAGAGGGTGAGCAGCTTCATGTAGCTCGGTGTAAACACCTCTGAGGACCTGACTTGGACTGCACACATTCAAACACAGGTCAAACACAGTAAGCCAGGCAAAGACTGTACCATCTGTGACAGCTGATGAAATTCAGGGTCTCACCAGCAATCCTGAAAACGTTCTATTCAGGGGCCATAGAAAGTGTATTAATTCAGTGCATCTCAGTGTGGTATGGAAACGCCTCCAGAGTTGTGCGCTTAGCTGAGCGCATCTCAGGGTCTGCTCTCCCCTCTATGCAGGACATCTGCCTCAAACACTGCAAAAGCAGAGCTACTAAAATAATCAAAGACTCAAATCACCCCGGTAACCATCTTTTTGTTTTGCTGACATCTGACAAGCGCTTCAGGAGCATGATGGCAAAAACTGAGAGACTTAGGAGGAGCTTCTTCCCTCAGGCCATCAGGCTCCTTAACTCAAACTCGGTCTAATAACATCAACACGACTCAATTTAATAAACAGTAAGATATTCACTATTCTCCATCATCCATATTGCTGCTATTTATTTACCCTGTACAACCTGTTTGCACATTCCTCTTGCACAAACCTGCTTATATTATTATTTATTAAGTCCACAGTATACTATCCTGCAGATTTTATTTTATTACACATCTTATTCTTCTTATTTTTTTCTTCTTATTTTTTAATTTATTTGTTTACCTATATTCCAGTGTAGACTCCAGTGGTAACCTGTGAAGCTCTGGTGAACTCCATGCCCAAGAGGGTTAAGGCAGTGCTGGAAAATAATGGTGGCCACACAAAATGTTGACAATTTGGGCCAAATTTGGACATTTTCACTTAGGGGTGAACTCACTTTTGTGACTAGCGGTTTAGACATTAATGACTGTGTGTTGAGTTATTTTGAGGGGGCCGAACATGTACACTGTTATACAAGCTGTACACTCACTAATTTACATTGTAGCAAAGTGTCATTTCTTCAGTGTTGTTACATGAAGAGATATAATAAAATATTTACAAAAATGTGAGGGGTGTACCCATTTTTGTGAGATACTGTATATATATTCAGAATTTATATAATTAGTTCCTGTTTGATACTTTATAATATATATTGCTCATAACGTTATAAAAAGCCACCACATGGACATATTGCTATTCCCAACTGTTGGAAAGCATGTAGATGGTTATTTGTTTAGTTGGGAATTCACCTTGCATATTAAATCCCTCATCCTCTTCTTCCTACAGAATAAAAAATCCTCTCATTGAGGGTTAAAATTACCCAAAGAATATAAATTAATCTTCTATATTTGGTCCAGAAATATGATATCATTACATTTTGATAAAACGTCATCTTTATATTTATGCAGTTATTATTATTATTATTAACCTCTAAATTCTTGGATTTTATTATTTTAATTACACACACACACACACACACACACACACACACACACACACACACACACACACAATCTTGCATTTGTGGTTTATGAGGACTCTCCAAAGGCGTAATGTTTTTTATACTGTACAAACTGTAATTTCTATCGCCCTACACCAGGTGTGTCAAACTCAGTTCCTGGAGGACCGCAGCCCTGCAGAGTTTAGTTCCAACCCTGCAGCAACACAAATACAGTGTAGTTTTCAAATAAGCCTAAATGATTAGATTAGCTGGATCAGGTGTGTTTAATTAGGGTTATATCTAAACTGTGCAGGTCTGTGGCCCTCCAGGAACTGAGTTTGACACCCTTGCCCTACATCTAAACCTACCCCTTACAGAAAACTACTGGCAAATTTTGAATTGCATAAAACATAATTTATTATGTTTGTTAGGCCTTTTGGTTTACAGATACACAAGTTTCCTCATAAACCATGTTTACATTGTAGTACCCATGACATTATGCACATTTGTGTCCTCATGAACCATATACCAGAACACACACACACACACACAAACACACACTCACACGCACGCACGCACACACACACACACGCATACGCACACGCACACACACACAGAGTGTTTGAATACTGTAACAAAAGAAAGAAATTCAAGTTTCAATTGTAGATTTGCTCCATATTCCTATTTATTTGATTTATATCAAGATATGCATAAAATGCAATTGAATGCAATTGACCAGAAGGAGAGTTTTTTCATCCTTTTTTACACCCCCAAAATCCACTCTTATGAACAACTGATTTTTTTTTTTTTGTTCACCTAAGACATAGCTGAACGTGTTTATGTGAAAACTCACCAAAATTGGTATTTTGACATATTTTTTTGTGTATTTGTCCCTTTAAGCAGAAACTAAAATTATATTAATCACACAGTCCTAGTTATTAAATGGTCTTTGAGACCCTAAGAAACTTGCAAACTTTGCGTATGGAGGACCAGCACTGATGCAAAACATGGGCACACAACAGATACGCACACATGTATTGTATCAGTTAGCATTTCTAACTTAACATCGCAGTCTAATATAAACTCAGTCAACCAAACACTGAAGAAGTTACATGGCTCAGTTTAAATGGTCTGTTGAATGTAGGGCTGTCGGTCAGCGTGAGCACTGTACTGCTGTGGTGTTTTTCCAAATCGGCTCTGTTTTACAGGATCCTGGGTCCCGAGTGAAGTACAAGCCTTGTTTATGTTAAATATAATAGTTTATCAAGCCAGTAACAGGTTACTCATAAGGGCTGTGTTTCTGTATTGCAGAATACAGCAGTCGCCAAACCCTGGCCTTCCTTGCACTAGTTTTTCGTTGCTAAATATTGTTTATAATGAATGTCACTATAATGTTTATAGTGTTTATGTTTTTTAAAGTTTTATTTACTGATATTGCAATTTGCAATAATGCAATTTTGATCTGATGTGACTTGAGTGTGACTTATTATCTGGAAATATTATGTTTGGTGTCACTATAGTGGAAGCATAAATGACACACATTTAAATAAAAATAAACCAATTTTTTTATGTATAAAAAAATAATGTGTAATGAAGACAGAAGACTAGTGTAAAATATGACCAATAACAGCTACGAGTGAAGTCAACCCTGCATCACTGTCACTTCCAGAGAAACCTCGGCCGGCTCTGACTGTAAATCCTGAGAGTTCAGTGTTCACTGGAGACACAGTTACTCTGAGCTGTGATGTGAGACAGTTAACTGGATGGACAATTCACTGGAGAAAAGACTCAAACACTGAATCCACGGGTGATGCAACTAAAACAATCAGTTCTGTGAGAGTCTCTGACGGAGGAAGATACTGGTGTAGAGCACAACGAGGAAACTACTACAGCGAGTACAGTTATGCAGCTGAGATAACAGTACAAGGTAAGACCCATTTTAATTAGTTTCTTTATTTTTAGTGAATGCTAAGTGTGTTGTTTGTTCGTTTCACAGAGAGACCCAAACCTGTAGTTGGTGTTGTTCCTGATAGACGTGTGTTCAGCGGAGAGACGGTCACTCTCACATGTGACATACAGCAGACAGGAGACTGGCGGTACAGATGGAATAAAGACTACAATCACGTTTACAGCGGACAGAACTATATAATCTCATCTGTGGATTGGTCTCACGGTGGTGTGTACAGCTGTATACGAACTCAGTCAACAGCACCAACATACTCACAGACGAGTGACGGAGTTACACTGACAGTATCAGGTGAGTGTGTTCATGTGTTCCTCAGATCTAGCAAATTCATTACATCTGTATTTGTTAGTGTTTGTAACCCATCTAGGGATGGATTATGAATTGCAAAGGCCCTGGGGACAGTTATCTCCAAGAACCGCCCACCCAACCATTTTTCATTTTTTTCAAAAGTTTCACATTCACAGTAACAGATAGTTGATGCTCTGATTATCTGAATATTTAATGTTCTCACTCTGAGGGGTCAAATACTCACCCCACCCCGTTAGTAACCTGTTACAGGACTTACAGAATCAGGGTGAAGGTATCATTTTGTCATCATATAAACGTAAATGCATTTAATCAATTGAATACATCATAAAGGTCCACAGTAAGGTTCTGAAGTGTTAGGGGTGTATAGACATAGTATATAAAGAAATAGCCTCGTGTTAAACATGTTAACACCATAAATCACAACAAAACAATCACAGAGAACACTAGAGCACACAGTACATCTGTCTATAAATGTTAGGCCTACATTAGACAGAACATGGTGACAGGGCTTGACATTAACACCCGTCATCCTGCCAAACCGTGTGGATTTCATCAGTGGGGGGGGTAACACGGTCACTCCTAGCCACTTCGGCGGGCTGAATTTTATACACAGCAACAGAGCTCGACATTAATGCTTGTCTGGGACAAGTGGGTTGTTTGAAGGGGCAAGTGGAAGAGAATTGTACCGGACAACAAATATGATTAAAACATCTAACTAGGGAAGCACAGAAAAAAAAGCAGTTTACCCTGAAAACCAGTAGCTATGACTGCAAATTTAACATTTATTTTATGCAAGAGATCATACAAGTAGTTAGTATTAAGTGATTTACATTTTAGACCCAGTCAGTGCTGACTGTTTGTGCTCGATTTAATGAACATAGTTCCAAACAAAGATCACAGCATTAGTCACGCTCATCTGAGCAACACACGCGGTGTTTAATTACTAAAGGATTCAGTGTATTGAGCGAATCAATCAAATCCAAAACGTTTAATTTAAAACTGTACTTTTAAACATATCTTTATTTATACAGTTGTAATTTTACAGAGTAAATGCATTCATGGTATTTGTCTGTGTAAAAACTGATCTAAATGCACTTCAGCTGCTTCACTTTATTCTTCAGAGACCCGTTCAGTTTATTCTGATTTAATTTGATTGGTAACAGTCCTAAAGTGTCTGTTATAATAACTGTAATTATTAGTAAAATGTATTTAACTGTTTGATATGAAAAATGATGCATACATTTAATACGGTTAGTAAAAAGACTGCATTGTATATGGGAAAACATGACCTGGAAATCAATTTAAGTAAGTTTTAGTATGCAGTCGTGAACTTTAACCGGTGAAAATGCTGAGTGGCTAGTAACTTAACTTACACACTTGAACTGTGGCAGCAGGTCACATTATTAATGAGTGCGTCATTGAATCAATTAATAAAGCCAATGTTCCCTCTAATATATATATATATATTTTATTTTTACTTTTTTTTTCTTGTTAGCAAAACTTTTCTCTATTGGGATCAGTAAATGTTTTTAAAGAAATGTCGTATGCTCATCAAGGCTGTATCTATATATAAAAAATAAAAGATAATCAGCACAACAGGTTCATCACTGATAATAAATCAGCATATTAGGATGTGGATCACGTGACACTGAAGACTGGAGTAATGATGATGAAAAGTAGGCTTTACTTCACAAGAATAAATTACATTTTAAAGTATATTAAAATAGAAAACCAATATTAGAAATTGCAATAATATTTAACAATATTTGATATTTTTCTACTGTATTTTTGATCAAATAATTTTGATGAGCATAAAAGACTAAATAAATAAATTAAATAAAGTAAATTAAAAAAAGTACTGATCCCAAACTTTTAAAGTGTATAATATAATATAATATAATATAATTTGAAAAAAATGAAGCAGATATTGCTCATGAATTCCCTTTTTGAGGTCAATTATGTATAAGGTTTATAATATAGGCCTAACATAATGTAATATAATATAATATATCAAAACAAACTGAAGCGCTTAAACTGATACAGAATAGAACACAACAGAACAGAACAGAATAAAAGACTAAATGAAGCATTTAATCTATGAGCTATATATATATATATATATAAAACATGAACATGTGAATTCTTCTATAGCTATCTAAACATCGCTATGAAGTGTAGTTTGCTCAATACACCTGTGTGTGACTGTAAATGTCTCCGAGTTTTGTTACCGTTCTGTGCCATCATCTGTTATTTCCAACACTTCATCAAGCCACTCTTCTTTAATACATTATGATTATTTATTTCACATGTCATTGTCTTTGGGTTGGCTCTTGATTAGAGCTATTTTATCAGCAACCGGCGACTCATCCGGCGCACATCATTCTCTTTCTATGAAACCTGTAAACCACATCCATCGGTTCTAACTCTATAGCGAAATCAACTCTATAGTGGTTTGCCCGAGCATTGCATTCTTTCGCTTTTACTAGAATTCAACCAAATGGCTTTCCCAACTCATTTTTGTGTGTGCGCGGCCCATTACTTTTGCGCAGGCGCAGGTTAGAGGGAACATTGCATTCAGTAACCAAATACGGTGCTCAGAGGTGTAAATGTCCTGACGTAGTTTTCTTTAGATATGAACTTCTTGTTTAGTCAGTTGTTCTATAAAATCAAATACAATATTTGCAAAGTGCTGGTATTCAGGGAAAAACAGCACCTTTGCTTGTATGAAATTGCATAACAATGTCCCTATAAACACAGAAATAGCAAATCCATTATTGGGACATTAGTCAAGATCTAAAGAGAAATAAAAATAGAAAGAAAGAAAACAAAAGCAATGCACACTTTAGCTGACTGTAGCCCACCAACAATTTGACCACCAACTGATAATTCATACTGAAGGTTAAATGATTTAAAATGTATTGATATCTTTAAAATTGTGTTGTATTGTGTGCAGTGTGTTGCATTTAAAAACCTGTTATTCATCCTCATAAAAATTATAATTATACTCCTCCACTCTTTACATTTCTTTCTTGCATACGCATGGAGACCTTTTTTAATGTTTTGTCACTATTTGAGCCGCTTTGTTTTCTCTTTCTTCACAGATTCACCCAGATCTACACTGACTGTGACACCAGACAGTCCTGTATTCACTGGAGAGACAGTCAATCTGAAGTGTGTGATTGAGTCTTACAGTAACTGGAGATATGAGTGGTATAAAGACAGCAGTGAAGTGTCTAAGAGTTACACAGTAAAAGAAAACACTCTCACTATTATAGGATCTAGATCATCTGATGCGGGTCAGTACACGTGTAAAGGACACATAGAAGGAAGATCAGTCTCATCAAACACAAGCGCTGCTGTTTCTCTCTCTGTTACGGGTGAGCTGAATATTATTATCCTCCTAAATAAACCTATTTAAATAATAACATTGAGAGTTTATGACACTCTTAAATTATATAACTATTGAACAATATGAAATTGTGTTATATGTGAAGAAAAGTACATAAATCAAATACAAATCAGAGTTTCATTTAGTTTTTATCGATAACTGGAAATATATTTAATGTAATCAACACAAGTTACAAGCAAACCAGATCTTTCATTTAATTCAATATTGTTTATATTATGTTGAGTTCATAACAGTGATCATGATACTGTTTTAATCAATATTTACTCATATGTGTATTAATACAGAGAGACCAAAGCCTGTAGTGAAGGTGACTCCAGATCAGCGTGTGTTCAGAGGAGAGACAGTCACTCTCACATGTGACATACAGAAAACAGCAGACAACATTCAGTGGACATACAGCTGGTTTAAAGATGGAGACACTCAGTATCCAGTGTACACAACAACAGCAGAGTACAGTTTCACAGCTGATTCTGTGTCTGACGGTGAATACAGCTGTAGAGGAGAGAGATCAGACTCACGGAGATCAGACATCAGTGCTGCTGTTACACTGACTGTATCAGGTGAGTGATCATATTCATATCTGATTAATACTCTTTTAACATCAATATTTGTAGCTCAGTACAGTTTATATATATTTACTGTAGTTTTGTCATCTGCCACTTTTAAGACTTGGAGCTCTCAAAGTAGAAGGAATATTAAATTATCAATAATTATTAGTGTCGTTATCGTTAACAAAACTGTATTTTTCCTGGTACAAATAAATTATATTCATCAACATGTGATGATGAAAACTGTAAAATTGAGATATTCTCTTACTCGTGGAGGCAAATGTCTCTTGAAACCAAACAATCATAAAATTAAATAACAATGGAAAGCATTGTAAGATCAAGTACAATAATCAGTAATACAAATTAATAAATGATTATATTAATAAATTGAATAATTGAATGATCAATTATATTGATTAGAATGATGAGAAATTAATACAAAATAACAAACAACACAGACGTATGTTTTATTGAGAATCATTCGATCCTTCATGACGTAGCAGAGCGTCCTCAAAATACAACACAACTGAAAATACAACACAACTGAAAATACAACACAACTGAAAAGACAAAACTAATGATAATACATAAATCAAAACTTAAAATAAAATACAAACAATATTGTGAACTATGACATACAATAAAATAAATATATATGTATAAACTACATAGTTTATAAAACATTTAAAAAGTAATTATTTCCACTAAAACAGTTGAGTCACTTTGTTTTCTCTTTCTTCACAGATTCACCCAGATCTACACTGACTGTGACACCAGACAGTCCTGTATTCACTGGAGAGACAGTCAATCTGAAGTGTGTGATAATATCTGATCACAGTAACTGGAGATATGAGTGGTATAAAGACAGCAGTGAAGTGTCTAAGAGTTACACAGTAAAAGAAAACACTCTCACTATTGTAGGATCTAGATCATCTGATGCGGGTCAGTACACGTGTAAAGGACACATAGACAGAAGATCAGTCTCATCACACACAAGCGCTGCTGTTTCTCTCTCAGTGAAGGGTGAGCTGAATATCACTGTCCTCATACATAAGCCTATTTGACTAATCATATCGAACATTTATAATACTCTTAAATATGAAATTAAAGAACATGAATTGAAGAACATAAATGTTGACAGAATATACAAAAAAGTGTTTCAATTAGTGAACTTGTGATGAGTGATGAGGAACATGATGATAGAAACATTTAATAAGTAAATCCAATAGGAACAAGAAACTCAGGGATCAGATTACAAACACTAACTGAGAAGTGAACAAAGAGGCTTAAATAGGAGTGTAATGAAGAACAGAAACAGGAGTGTGCAACTAATTAACAACCAAGAAGACTAATAGAGAAGTCGAGTAACAGAACACAGGAAACAGGAGAAGAAGGAGTGAGAACCAGAAGGTGTAAGAGACATTTCACTAACTTTACATGAGGGCCAAAACAACAATTGACCATCGTTTGATCTGTTTTTGTGTAAATATGCGTACACACATGGATACTAATATATTTATTGAATACTATTTTAACATTTATTCAGAAAAAAAAGCAATGCATTTTTTTTTTATGTCACTTACGCCTTTTTGGCACCAATGTTTTATTTAATTTTGTGTATAAAAACATGGTCGTATCTGCTGACAATATGAACAAAACATTACAATAATGAATTTAAAATAAATAATAATCCATTTTGATCAAATAAAATATCAAATAAAAAATGTCCTATATCATATTAGTTAATTGAATGTGATTAATTTTACTGAAATAGTAATCTCAGCCACAATTTGGTCAAATGTTGGATTGAAAAGCTTTTCCTAGTGAAAAATAAATATATAAAATGTATTTGAAATAGATTTATTTCATGCTATACTACAAATAGATTTACATATTATTAATATGTCACTAAACTGGTATGTTTAAGGTCTGCTAAATGGAAACAACTAATTTTGTACTTAATGCACTTTAATTATAATAAAGTAGTGCTGAAGTCTAATTAAAGACATACTGAAGTATATTTGATTGTGCTAAAGTGAAGCTATTGCAAGAATACTTCAGGTACACTTTAAATATCATGCATTGAAAGACCAACATTATTCAAAGATTATACAATCCTCATCAACAGTGACATTAAAACACATTTTTGTCAGGGTTCTGTCACTTTGGTCTTGTGTCATTCATGGGTTTTGTGACAGAGCCCTGACGCTCCTGTCATGTCCTGTTTTTTGTGGTGTTGCACGCAGTTCGTGCTTTTATTGGCTGCGTGCATTCATGGTATATCTTGTGCTGTGTAGCATGCAGCTTGTGTATTTCATTGTCTGTGTGCTTTCATGTTGTCATGTCTTGTGTGAATACGTGGCTTAAGAGTATTCTCATTAGCTGCGTGTTCGTGTCTTGTTTTGCACATGGATGGTGAATTGTTTGTTGGCCATGTGCTTGTGTTTTGTGTTGTGTGAGCACGTGGCTTCTGTCTTAGTTTTCTGTGTGCAATGTGCTCTCATGTCATTTGTCTTGACCCCATCCATCTTGTTTCCTGATTATTGGTTAATTTGCCCCACGTCTTCCCTCGTTACCCTCCTCATTTGCTCCCTTTATAATCTCCTTGTGTTCGCAGTCCTGTGCCAGTTCGTCGTTGAATGTTTCCTGTTCTTGCCCTGCCCTGTTTCCCCCCCACGGGGTAGTTTTGGTTTGATTTGTTTATTTTTATTTTGTGCTAATAAAAGCCCATCTTCTGCCGTACTGAGTCCTCGTCTCATCCCTCTTCCCAAACCCTGACCATTTTAGGCTTAAATTGAGAAAGGTTAGGCACAAGTAGAAGTCCAAATAAAGTTTAATTATCATTTATATATCAGTAAGTATCGAGTGATGTGTCAGTAAGTAGATAATGAATAAAGTAAATACAAATGTAGTATGAATGTGTGTCATAAAGGAAGTTTCAGATGGAGTTGTGAATTGTACATGAAATAGTAGCCTACTCTGCCTGGCTGACTTGTAAAGCTTGGTGTTCATATAAGACTGTGGGATACTGCCATTTGTGCAGAGTACGTACATCTTTATTTTTCACAGCAGTGATCCCAGCTGGACATCTGTATAAAGTTTGACTCACTGCGTTTATTGTATCTCGCCCAGTCATACTCTTTGTCTATGTCTCTCTGTCTCTTCTCTACATTCTCTCTCTTGTGGCTAGACAGTAACTCAGTACCTATATGATAACACCCATAGTAAAACAAAAGTAATGTATTCAAAATATTTTTTTTCATACTAAGTATAGTTCAACTCTATTAATATATTTACTGACATATTTCTCAAGACATACTGATATAAAAATGATAAATCCAGCATCAGCGTTAGTTCTGGCGGGTCACGCTAGTCAAGCTCGTATCAGCTGACTCTCAGCTGATCCACGTCTACCTACAGGAACACAACACCTATCACGGTCCTTCAGTATTATCCTCAGCTTCGCGTTGATCAATAGCTAATTATCCTCCTCCATCTCCGACTCCTCTTCTTGTCAGTCAGGATTCAGCCTTCTGATTATCCTTTTAATCAGATTAATTTCTAAAATGTTACATTCAATTATTGAACTTTAATGATATCTGCAATACATTTATGTTGGTTCTGTTCTGCTTAGCCTGGGGGGGGGGCGATACTGCTGCTCTCCATGCTCTCATCTATGCTACGCTGCATGCGCAGGGAGTTCTTGCCCAGAACAGATCCATACCACAATATAAACTGTATGCTAATTGTCAGTCATCTTTGATGATAGTGTCCTGACAGAAATAAACTTTATTTTATCTTCAAATGCATGATATTTAAAGTGTACCTGAAGTATTCTTGCAATAGCTTCACTTTAGCACAATCAAATATACGTCAGTATATCCTTAGTTGGACTTCAGCACTAATTAAAGTGCATTAAGCGGAAACATTTTTAATTGTTCCAATTTACCAGACTTTAAGTATACTTTGCTGGGTATTGCAGGGTATTGTTATTAGGTACATACATATGTAAATGTATTTGTAATATACTTAGCATGAAATAAATGTATTTCAAATACATTTTAGTATATTTATTTTTCACTAGGAGTATGGTCACTGTCTTAAAGCAACAGACACAGAGATTTCTGTTGAGAATCCTGAGATAATTGATGACGGAGCCAGAAAAAAGAGAAAACAACAAAAACAAACAAACAAACAAACGCTACCAGTATTATGAACTTTGACTAAATACATTATCAACAATATCATGTTATAACACATTTACAAAGCAATTCTCTCCATTGAAAGAGGTGTTTGAGTCTCTTTGTTTTTGTCTTTCTTCACAGATTTACCCAGATCTACACTGACTGTGACACCAGACAGTCCTGTATTCACTGGAGAGACAGTCACTCTGACGTGTGTGATTGAGTCTCACAGTAACTGGAGATGGAGAATTGGCCTGACATATGACTGGAGATATGACTGGACACCTGCCTGGAGATATGAGTGGTATAAAGACAGAGTAATATTACAGACGTCTGATCGTTACACTGTAAACAGAGACACTCTCACTATCAGAGGAGCGAATCAGGGTCAGTACTGGTGTAGAGGACAGAGAGATGAAAGACCAAAATCATCACAATCAAGCTCTGCTGTTTATCTCTCAGTGACGGGTGAGTTGAGTATAATTGTTCTTCTAAATACACCTATTTAACTTATCATATTGAAAGTTTACAACACTCTTAAAATATATAACTATTGAACAAAATTAAATTGTGTTACATGTGAAGAAAAGTACATAAATCAAATACAAATCTGAGTTTCATTTAGTTTTTTATCGATAACTGGAAATATATTTAATGAAATCAACACAAGTTACAAGCAAACCAGATCTTTCATTTAATTCAATATTGTTTATATTATTTTGAGTTCATAACAGTGATCATGATACTGTTTTAATCAATATTTACTCATATGTGTATTAATACAGAGAGACCAAAGCCTGTAGTGAAGGTGACTCCAGATCAGCGTGTGTTCAGAGGAGAGACAGTCACTCTCACATGTGACATACAGAAAACAGCAGACAACATTCAGTGGAGATACAGCTGGTTTAAAGATGGACACACTCAGTATCCAGTATACAGAACAGCAGCAGAGTACAGTTTCAGAGCTGATTATGTGTCTAACAGTGGAGAATACAGCTGTAGAGGAGAGAGATCAGACTCACGGAGATCAGACATCAGTGCTGCTGTTACACTGACTGTATCAGGTGAGTGATCATATTCATATCTGATTAATACTCTTTTAACATCAATATTTGTAGCTCAGTACAGTTCATATATCTGTACTGTAGTTTTGTCATCAGGAGCGACTGAATTAGAATCCATGCTCTCTTTATTTGATTTCAGTTTAATAAAAAATTGCTTCATGTTTAAGGAGACAATATCCTGTGAATTCCAAAATCTGCACACAAAATCTGAACTGTACCAAGATACATTTTCTTTATTTGTCAAAAATTCTAAAGAATACCAAGTTTGTTGTGTCTGTTTGTAGGGCTGCACAATTTGGCCCAAACATTTGTATTTATAGTCATATATCATTATGATTATTGTTATTAAATAAAAAACATTAAAAATATTTTATATTGATTATTCAAAATAATAAATATTGATAATGATTGTTCTCAATATATTTGACAGAAAACTGCAGCATGACCTGTTAACATGAAGGAGGCCTATAACTATAAATGTATAAAGGTCTAATGTCGCGTCCAGTAAATACTGTGCAGGGCCGCTGCTGGCCAAATGGGTGCCTAAGCAGGATTGTATATTTGTGCCCCCTCCCTTAAACATTATGGAAGCAAACAAAAACACCTACTATAGGGGTCAAAATAGAACTTTATTAAAATATAAACGTTGATGGTTTGTAATTTTTGTAATGTATTTGTGATTTATTTGTGATTGTACAGTGATTGTTGAATGCTTGAATCTGATTGGCTGACGAACGTTCTAAAGACTCTGTTATACTTTCCGCATGCGCGAGTCCACTAGGGTCATAAAAATCGTCATCGGAGGGTGTGCGCCGATGGTCCGCACAAACATCCACGTGCCTCCCATTTTTTGTGACTGCTTGGACAAGTACGCGTTCAGTAGGCTACAAAAGCACCAATTGCGCAGGCTGTGTGAAGACGATCGTTGCTCCCCGCACTTCTATAATCCGTCGATAAAACAATATAATAACAGCCAGATGTGCAATAACTCTGGGCAATTGTTTGTTCACATGTTGGTTTACTGTTCAAGCTGGTCTACTGTGCATGTATGGAACACGTCCGCAGAGCTGACCACCAGCGCACGCTTTTGGTAACGTTAGTATACATACAAGTAGTCCGCGTCTGCGCTGTCCGTGTACGCGTCTGGATTGCACACACCGAAAGTATAACACAGGCTTAAGGTGTGCAATTATTTTCAAGGAAACACACGGTGAACGTAGTTCCAGGCAGCTCTCGACCGCATCACATGTCCGTATCACTTCACCAAATGATTTCAGTTATTTCAAAAGGTCTTATAACTTTAATACAACCAAAACCAAGAAGACACTGGCCAAATACATAAATATAGTAAGCAATGGGATAAAAACGACAGATCATTTCCATTTTTTTCCCACAAAATTATGTTTTATTATGTAAGTAAATCACATAGGCCTACTCTATGTATCCTGCTTTCTCTCCCTCACAGACACACACAGTTGACACACATGAAAACATACACGCTAATGTTGTTAGCACTGCTCTGACGACTTTGTCAGTAAATAGTTTAGCAAATGAAAAGTACATGACATTTCTCACAAGCGAAGCGAGATAACAACGACACTGTTCGTGAGGAAAATGAACTTAGTTTCATTAGGACGCTGCTGCCGAACACTGATGAGAGACAGATTCAGAGAAGTAAAGTTAGGCTAATTCACGCTCGCTTAACCTCTCTCTTTCTCTCCATCTCTTTCTCTCATAACTTAGTTATTAGCTGCATTTGTCTGTTATCAACGACTCAAGCCTCTGTTACTAGGTCTAAAATTATGTTTTGGAATGAGTGATGGATGAGATGCAGAAGAAATAATTTTGTTCACAATAGAGATTTAAGTAGAAAAACCGGACGAATCCCTTGAAATATATAATCTGATCGATGTGTTGAGGTGTGGCAACCGTAGTATAAGCAGAATAATTGACTCCAGACCGTTGAATTATTAGAAAAATAATGAAATGGTCCGGAGTCAATTATTCCTTTCTTATAATGCAATGCTAATCGATATAGCCTTTATTACTGTACAGAATACTATAAAATAATGATTTTGCCTCATTCTGTCAAATACAACACATCAGATCACAAAAGGAAGTTATTTCAATTGAGTGATGTTGTGAAATTAATTTTCAACAAAACCATGTCATTAAATGTTCAGTTTGTTGGACAACAGGTTTGTAAACAGAGTCAAACCCATGCATGCGTGTTACTGTGGCAAATTCATCACACAGAAATATTTTTTCATAGGACATCTGACATATGTTGCACTGTAACGTTACAGCTCTGGCACGTCATCCGTAGATATGAAGTCAGAAGAGGTGTGTTTGACTTGCAGCACCGCTGCGCAGATCGATCGATGCATGTATGACATCAAAGTACGGCGAAAAGCATCAAAAGCAGCATGCAGTAAAAAAAAAACGAATTCTAAGTTTAAGGCAACCAGCTTCAGCAGATTTTTTGTCGTGTTCTTGTTTTCAAAAAAGTTGAGAACTAAAACAAATCTCCTGAAGCTGGTTGCCTTACAATTGTAAGTTTTCTTAACTTGGGATTTTTTACAGTGTGTCTATAGCTCTTGCGCAGTGTTGGGAGTAACAGAGTTACGCAATTTAACCCATGTGCAACCTTATGAAACATTTTTTTGTAAATTTTTTGTAAATTTTTTTTGGTATAATTTTGCCTGTGATAATGCTAACTGCATACCAGTGGCGGCTGCTGGTCTTTCAAAGAGGGGAAGCTCATTTTCGGGCAACATCATAAAAATGTACCATTTATTTATACGTAAATTCTGCCCAACATTCCTTTTCAAGATAATGCTCTAGCCTACTTTATGTATGAATGAATGAATGAATGAATGAATGAATGAACAAACGATCTAAAAAAAGATATTAAACTCGAAATATGGGAATTAGGTTGAACTGAAACAAGGAATGTGGTGTATAATTGTGTGAAATGTATGATGAAAATTGACTAGCAATTTCACCAAGCAAATACCAAGAAATAGGTTGCAGTAGTTTGTCTTTCGACTACACTTGCAAAATCCGCGATGGGACTGAGCTCGAATAGCTTCAGCGTCAGCGACTTTTATAGTACAAAATCGCTGTCAATCAAAAGGAGATGCAGTCTTTCGACAGACCCTCCAATCATCACGCAGAAGCCCAGAGTCCAGGCCAGCCCGCTCCTCCATTCACCCCCAGAGACGCTGAGCGTCCGTGGGCGGGACATAATCGCAGCATTTATCCAATGACCATCTAGTATCGAAGAACTGAAAAAAACTGTTCAAATCAGCCCTATTGAAGTCAATGGACGCTAGGCTTCAACAGGGAAGTGCACTGACGCTACGGGAATGTAGGAGAAGCAAATCGAGTCAGCCGAACAGCTATATGTAGCTGATTCTGAACCAACTCGTCTTCGAGATGAACGTGTTCGAACGCATTTTAATTTTAACACAATAGTACATATTTGACCATTAATTGTTTGACATTATAGGGGAAGCCGAGCTTCCCTTGCAGTCTTAAAGAAATCCCCACTGCTGCATACATTTTAGCTTAGGTATGTATTTTTATTGTAATTTTAATATTCCACCCTCATTTTCTTTAATGAATATATTTTACACTAGGTACAAAAAATAGTACCATTCAGCGCCTTTTGATTGAAAGCAGTAAAAATTGCTATTTTTAATCACAGTTTAACTGTAAAATTATGCAATTGTGGTTAATAGGCTTTCATTCTGTTGGCAAGGCTTAAAAGTAAAAAAATAAATAAAATAAAATACCTGTTGGCATGTATCCAGGTTTGGTCTATAAAGGGTCTATAAAGCAAATGCTCGCTTTATTCCTCTTTTCTGCTTCTGCATATTATAGAGCCTATTGGATAAATAATGTGGCTATAATTGTGTGGGTGTGTTGGTGTGGATGTCAGAGTGTGGTTTGTATGCGTGTCATAAAATAAATGTGTGTGTGTGCTTATAATATTTGATAGAGAAAAACTACTGTAAATCACACATCCAACCACTGTGTGCACCAGCGGAGTTTTGCTGGCATTGAATGGGGTAAATTTGTTACTGCGCCCAAACAAAATCTTACTGAAATCTCATTTTTTTGAGCTATCAACCTCAAATTTGGAACACAGCTTGTTTAGATTTTTGGCTTTGATTTTCTAGCAGGATTTACAGTTCAACATGTTTCATAAAATATATACTTAAATATTTTTTTTTTAATAAATCATTTTCATAAACTTAAACCTGTATAAATTTATTTTGTTTTTACTTCAACAATAATCTGCCATGTGTCTTCTTTAAAATGAGACCACACTTAACTCTGTGCTACCAAGCTTCACATTTTTATGACCGTTCTTTTGTCCACTATGTGTTACGATACACCATGCACGGAATGAGGAGACGCAGAGATCAACTTCAATAAGCACTGTCTTTAATGACTTCAAAAGGCAAGGGACAACTCAGGAACATAGGTTTAAACATAAGCATGACATTCAACGCTAAACACAGGACACTGGAAACACTGAGCAGATATACACAATTCAATATGAACACAATTAGTACATTGTTCTTTTTTTTTTTGGATCTAACTGTAATTATATCCAGTCTATAATATTCAAAACCAAAGTCTAAACCTCAATATCTTAATTTTTACAGTAAATAGTTAAACGCAACCAAAATAAATGCTTACACATCTAAAAAGTGCAAATTTAAGCGGCTCCTCTTTTCGGTGAAAGATTTTAGACAGCTTTCAAAATGGCCGCCAGACAGTGTGAACACACGGAGACTCATATCTCAGTGTGCAATGATCCGATTGACTTGAAATTAGGAGGTATGTAGAAACAAACACGTCAATTGGTTAAGACATCAAGTAGGATAAAAGGCCTACATTATTTATTTTTTTTATAATCTGAGCTCAAGATATCTAGTGTGCTTAATATGTACATTTACACTAAATTTTTCCGTTTTAAATGGACAGCAATATATTTATTCACTTCTAGCCAATTAAACAAAAAAATGGAGGTATATAAAAGTGAAAAATGCAAAGATATGCATGGAAATCATACTTAGACTATACCAAAAATACAGAACATGTAGAACACAAAGTTAGATGTAAATGTAGTTATGTAAGGTGTGTGTAACAATTGTGTTAAGTGTGTGTATATCTCTTTTATACATTTCCTATTATATATGTAGAACAGCCTCTTTGTAGAAAGTCAGAGCAGAAAGTTTAAAGAGGAAAAGGGAGGGAAAAATAAAGAAAGGGAAACAAATATTGGATGAATAAATAATTTAAGAAAGGGACAAAAAAATTTAAAACACAGTTGGTGTGGGGGCAACAAGGTGGAATGAGAGTATGTCGGCATTCAGGGGCCACAGAGTGGAACAGCCCAGAATGCTCCGCTTGCGCATAATATTTCTAATAATGAATTAAGCCGAGGTCCTGACTCTCTGTGGTCATTAAAAATCCCATGGCGCTTCTTAAAAAGCAGGGATCCTCAAATCTGTCTCGCGAGATCTACTTTCCTGCAGAGTTTAGCTCTAGCCCTGATCAAACTCACCTACCTGTGATTTTCTGTTGATCCTGAAGACATTGATTAGCATGCTCAGGGGTCTCAATTATAAACGCTGCAAAATGTGCATATAATATGCGTAAGCAATTTTCCAGCTTGGAAAATTTCCAGCTTGCCTCAACACACCTGCCTGGAAGTTTCAAGTATACCTAGTAAGACCTTGATTAGCTGCTTCAGGTGTGTTTGATTAGGATTGGAGCTAAACACTGCAGGGACTCTGCCCTCCAGGACCGGACTTGGTGACTCCTGTTCTAGACCATGCTTACAAACTCTTTTGGAGTGAGCAGTAATTAAGTAAATGATTTTAAACTGTTTTCATTTCAATATGCATTTACAATAAATATTCCACTCTCATTAAGCACTGAAATTACAAAAATTCATTGTGCCGAAGTTAAACAAAATAAAATGTAGACATATAGTGAGTGGATGTATTTGATCACTTTTCATGTGACATCCTATGTTCTAATGACAGCGAAGAGTGCTATAGGTGCACAATGATTCGTTTTTAAACTAAACTACAGATCTCATGTTATGAGGAAGTAAATTTTTTTGTGCAAGAACAATGATCATGATGTGCACTTACTTACGATATTATGGCGGACACAGCTGGATACGGTGGTCGAACGGTCAGTCCATTGTCCGGTTTGAATAGGACCAATGATAATATCTTACTGTAAAACCACAGCTGCACGGACGTGTTGATGTCGTGTAAGGCATCCATTAAAGGAAAACGTTATAAAATTTGCACATTTCCTTTTTAAAATACTTTCAGTAATTCGCAGAGTCAGAAAATTGTATTTACACTGCAAAAAATATAGGCCTAATATATCAGCTGTTTCCACTAAAAATAGTTATTCAGCTTATGGTCACCTTATCATCAAAACTGCATGAATTTAATTTGATTTGAATTGTTTAAAACAATTAAAATATCATATGACCAGTGTAAAAGAATGAGATCAACTATTTTAAACTGTTTTGTTTTTATGAATATTTTCATATATTTATTATAAAGTGTAACAAGGATACTGGATATTTTTTTTAGCAATAAAAATTTAACTGTAGTCTATGGCCCAAATGGAATTACAGTCAGGATCTCATATTTCCTTAATGTTCCTTTAATGTTTTGTACCTTTGACGGTGTTAAACATGGTGTCACGTGGATGGGAATATGCATGGAAATGATATGCAGATGAGGTTATACATCATAAACTAGGCGTTGTAAGCTCCATGTATGGTGATTTCTGGGAAGAGTCGGGTGGAGATGCATGTACGCACACTTTTCCCCTGACTGGGATTTATAAAGGGATTTTTGCGCAGGTTCTGGCATGGTTTTATCAATGTGAAAAAAAATTATGTGTACGCAAAATCTAGCTTTTGTACGTACGTAAACTTTTAGGATTAAATCTATGAAGAGTTTTATAAATGAGACCCTAGGTGTGTTTGATTAGGATTGGAGCTAAACTCTGCAGGAAAGTGTATCTCGCGAGCCAGATTTGAGGATCCCTTTTGTAAAGAGTAGGGGTGTAACTCCGGTGTCCTGGCCAAATTCCCCCCACTGGCCCTTATCAATCATGGCCTCCTAATAATCCCCATCCACTCGATTGGCTCTATGACTCTCCTCTACACCTGTAGCTGGTGTGTGGTGAGAGCATACACTTGATTGGCTCTATGACGCTCTCTCTCCTCTCCACCTGTAGCTGGTGTGTGGTGAGAGCATACACTTGATTGACTCTATGACGCTCTCTCTCCTCTCCACCTGTAGCTGGTGTGTGGTGAGCGCATACACTTGATTGTCTCTATGTCGCTCTCTCCTCTCCACCTGTAGCTGGTGTGTGGTGAGCGCATACACTTGATTGACTCTATGACGCTCTCTCTCCTCTCCACCTGTAGCTGGTGTGTGGTGAGAGCATACACTTGATTGACTCTATGACGCTCTCTCTCCTCTCCACCTGTAGCTGGTGTGTGGTGAGAGCATACACTTGATTGGCTCTATGTCTCTCTCTCCTCTCCACCTGTAGCTGGTGTGTGGTGAGCGCATACACTTGATTGGCTCTATGACTCTCTCTCCTCTCCACCTGTTGCTGGTGTGTGGTGAGCGCATACACTTGATTGGCTCTATGACGCTCTCTCTCCTCTCCACCTGTAGCTGGTGTGTGGTGAGCGCATACACTTGATTGTCTCTATGACTCTCTCTCTGCTCTCCACCTGTAGCTGGTGTGTGGTGAGCGCATACACTTGATTGTCTCTATGACTCTCTCTCCTCTCCACCTGTAGCTGGTGTGTGGTGAGCGCATACACTTGATTGTCTCTATGACTCTCTCTCCTCTCCACCTGTAGCTGGTGTGTGGTGAGCACACTGGCGCCGTTGTCCTGTGGCTGCTGTCAGCATTGGCAATTTAGCACCCATATAAATGTAGAATGTGGGGCCAGGTCTGTAATTTATATGAAAATGTCAAAAAGCTAAAAGGGTCTCTACAGTAAAGCCCAAATTATCACCAATGTTCGTATGCAGACATTACACAACAAATCTAGAATTTCCATAAACATTCACTCTTATCTCTTATTCATGAAGACAAACAGCCCTTGAAACCACACAATTATAAGACTAAATATTGGAAAATAATATAAAAAATCATATTACAAATCAATGAATAAATCAATGAAATTGTTATATATTTTTATTGATTGTTATAAATTATTATATGATTAAATGGAATTATTAAATTATTATGAATAAATGAATGGATGGATATGAAATAAAGCAAAACACAACACAAATGTATGGTTGCTCCATTGAAGCAGGACACAGTTGCTCAATTGCTTAATTAATTAATGGACTTACTGAATTGCCTTTATTTGTAGATTTACCCAGATCTACACTGACTGTGACACCAGACAGTCCTGTATTCACTGGAGAGACAGTCACTCTGACCTGTGTGATTGAGTCTTACAGTAACTGGAGATATGAGTGGTATAAAGACAGAGTAATGTTACAGACGTCTGTAAACAGAGACACTCTCACTATCAGAGGAGCTACTAGGTCTGATCAGGGTTCGTATCGGTGTAGAGGACAGAGATATGAAAGACCAAAATCATCACAATCAAGATCTACTGTTAATATCTCTGTGACGGGTGAGTTGAAAATCATTGTCCTCCTAAACTCACACTCCTATGATCATATATTCAGTTGAGAGATGTGTTTTGTTTAAAATGGAAAATGTTGCTCAGTGTACTGTATTCTGCCTATATTTGGTAGCATGTTAATCAAAACACATTATGCAAAAATAAACATCGTATTGGAAATTTAATTCCCACTTTTTTTCAAACACTCATAAAGATGTTTTGAGTTTATAATAGTGATCAAGATACTGTGATGTTGTTTTAATCAATATTTACTCATATGTGTATTAATACAGAGAGACCAAAGCCTGTAGTGAAGGTGACTCCAGATCAGCGTGTGTTCAGAGGAGAGACAGTTACTCTCACATGTGACATACAGAAAACAGCAGACAACATTCAGTGGAGATACAGCTGGTTTAAAGATGGTTCAGTCATCAGAGACGTCACTGAGAGAGTCTACAGCATCACATCTGTGTCTGACGGTCAATACAGCTGTAGAGGAGAGAGATCAGACTCACAGAGATCACACATCAGTGCTGCTGTTACACTGACTGTATCAGGTGAGTGATCATATTCATATCTGATTAATACTCATTTAACATCAATATTTGTAGCTCTTTTCTTACACTTGTCTGTATCAACCACGTCTGTTCTCATTCAATGACTGAAGCTATTTATTTTTCATCATTATTCTGTTTAGATGCAGAAGTGTGTAAATGTATACATTCACTATTTCAGTATTTCATGTATATTTTGCACACAAAAAAAACCTGCAGTTGAATTTAACCAAATAGCATGCACTGATGTAGTCTAATGTCACATATATTAAAAAGTTGTCTTCTTGTTGTGGACTCATTAATTACACCAGTTGAGGCTTATTGTGCTGGATACATCAATGTTAAAATTACTTGTTATGATGCAGACAAATAAATTTTTGTATTTGTAATATCTGACTCTTTAGGATCTGAATGTGTTCTTGTTCTCCTGCAGATCTGAAGCCAAAGCCTGAACTCACATCAGATCCTGCAGGAGCTGCACTGACAGGAAACACAGTGACTTTGACCTGTCGCATGGATCCGGCCACTGGATGGGACTTTTACTGGAACAAACACACACTGAACTCTGAGACAAAGACAGAAACAAACTCCTACAGAGTGAAGATTGTTTCAGTGTCTGATGGAGGCCAGTACTGGTGTAGAGCTGGAAGAGGAAACCCAGTCTACTACACACAATACAGTGATGCACTGTGGGTAAATGTTACAGGTGAGAGAGAACATAGTATGAGACACAACACACAGATCAGAGAAAATATCTACAGAACTTCTGAAACTTTGAATCAAAATAAATGTAATAATCTGTATGTACAGAGAGTCCTAAAGCTGTGGTGACGGTTCGGCCTGATGAACGAGTGTTCAGAGGAGAAACAGTCGCTCTCAGATGTGATATAAAGTGGGGAGGAGACACTGAGTGGACGTACAGATGGGAAAGAGAGGGAACAGACGACCAATATAAAACACAAGAGTTGAACATCAGCAGTGTTGATCTCGTTCACAGCGGTAAATACAGCTGTACAGGACAGATACGAACACAAAGCTCTCAGCGCAGTGATGCTGTTACACTGACTGTATCAGGTGAGTTTGTGTGTGTGTTGATTATCATCAGTGTGAACAGCTTCTCTCTCTATAACTGCTCATGTTTTGTTCAGATGAAGCTCAGGCAGCAGTGCGAGTGTCTCCACAGCCGTGGCTGACTGAAGGAGACTCAGTGACTCTGATCTGTGAGGTTACAGGCTCCTCTACAGGCTGGACGTTCAGCTGGTTCAGAGATGATGATCGTCTGTCAGACAGCAGCAGAGGAGCTGGAGACTCTTACACTCTCAGTCCTGCTGCTCTACAGCACACAGGAGTTTATACGTGCAGAGCAGAGAGAGGACGACCGGCCTATTACACAAACTACACACAGACACTGTGGATCACTGGTGAGTCTGTCACAGCGTTTATTATTGTGTTCATCTGTGTTTGTGTTGCATTACAGTCTCTGTTACAAGGGACAAACACATCAGAGACACTTCCCCCTATTTCTCAGTCTAGATCAGATCAAATACACACTCATAATATATGCATGATATAATCCTTCTTATTTTAAACTTTATTTATAAATTTAATCTAATTTGACTTAATTACAGACTTTATTAGACACATGGACTGTCAGTTTTGAATGAGATGTTCTTCTTTTCAGGTAAATCTGTCAGTTTTGAATGAGATGTTCTTCTTCTCAGGTAAATCGTCCCAGGTCTCTCTGGTGCTCAGTCCCAGCAGAAGTCAACACTTCTCGTCTCACTCTCTCTCTCTGAGCTGTGAGGATCAGAGGAACTCTGCTGGATGGACAGTGAGAAGATACACAGACAGAAACACAGAAGATTGTTCAAAACAATCAGGATCTACATGTCGAATCGTCTCTCTCAGCACATCTGACTCTGGAGTTTACTGGTGTCAGTCTGAATCTGGAGAGAAACGTCGTCCTCTCAACATCACTGTACACGGTGAGTCCTGTTTCTAATCACTACATCTAAACATGTTCTAATCTAAATCCTAATTACAAAGTCTACACACATTTGCCTCTAATTGTTTTCTGTACAGCCAATCACAGACTGACACTGCTATACAACAATGTGAATGAGTTATATTATAGTGTATCTATTATAGTTGGATTAAACCTGTCCACATTCATCTGACAGTCTCTTGCTATTTAAATTGACAGTTTTTTGCCAAATTAATTTGTACAATCTTTTTATTCAGGAGGTTATGTTTAGGGATGGACCTTTATGCTTGTGTTGGACTAGTGCATAAAGCACAGAAAGCATGAAGTACAATTCAGCTCATAAGCCACACTTCTGCCCTGAATTGTCTGGCTATATTCTCACTATTTGCAGTAAGCAGATGTTTCTTGTGTTGTGTAGATGGTGATGTGATTCTGGAGAGTTCTGTTGATCCTGTGATTGAAGGAGATACTCTGACTCTACACTGTTTACATCGATCTACAAACTCCTCGATCCTCGGAGCTGATTTCTATAAAGACGGATCACTCGTCCAGAATCAGACGACAGTAGAGATGAACATCACGACTGTCTCAAAGTCACATGAGGGTTTCTACTCCTGTAAAACAGAGAGAGGACAGTCACCCAAGAGCTGGATCTCAGTCAGAGGTCTTGAAAAATATGACATTATTTAATTTACCTTTGTAATATCATACACTATGTCACTCGCTAACAGTTCTGCATGTTTATGTTCTTCTGTCTCAGCAGATTCATCTTCTCTTCTGGTCATTGGTGTGGTTGTAGGATCGAGTGTTTGCTTGTTGATCTTCATCTCACTGCTGCTGCTGTGGAGACACAAGAAGAACAAAGGTGTGGAGCAGTTCATAACAATTTTTAAATGAACAGCGGCGATACAGTTTCTGAATAAAAAGTTATGAGAACATCTAAATATCAGAGTCTCTGTAAACACTGCAGATTAAGTGACCATAATGCTCTTTGTTTCTATTATAGATCAGCAGCGTAACATTACACAGACATCAGTCCCAAATCAATCTGGAGAATCTCAAGAAAACTCTCCTCTACAGTCTGGTCAGACTCAATAACGAACGAACACGCACGCACACACACACACACACACACACGCATTTGTACAGCTATCATTGTGGGAATTTTATACTGACCAAATAATTTGTTTTTAATCCACTAACCTAAACATACCCCTCACAGAAACGTGTACAAAATGTTTATGACTATACATAGTTTGGTTTTTTTTTCTCCTCAAAGTTCTTGTTTGCTGTCCAGCAGGTTCTGATCACACTTATGATGACGTGAATATGATAAAAAATATAGATACAGGTTGAGTCCTAAACTTTAAAAACTATCTATCATGCCAAATCAACAATCATTCAGTTATGTTGGCTTGACTTGATAATTTTTATTTTTCCTTCCATACAATGAAAGCCAATGTAGGTCCAGCAATATTTGCACCACAGCATTCTTCAAAAATATATTTTTAAACTATCACTTAAAGCTTTACACATTATTACTATTATTATTATTATTTAATTAGATTTAATTACCTTTTTTTTGTTCAATGCTGTTTTGCTTTTTACCTTTTCTCCTCAAAGTTCTTGTTTGCTGTCCAGCAGGTTCTGATCACATTTATGATGACGTGAATGTAGTGAAAAACGGAGCCAAAGGTTGAGTCCTAAACTAATCATACAAATCATTTTACACTTCATACAAAATCAACAACCATTCAATCATGTTGACTTGACTTTTCTTTTAAGATGATCCAGAGCCCTTTTCAGATATCACATATTCAGAGGTCATTGTCAAGAAAAAGAAGGACAAAGGTTAAAACAAACTATCTTAACTACATCTGTTTAAATCAATCATCAGTTTTAACCAGAAACATGAATGCATTTCTAATTCCTGAAATAAAAATGTGCATCATGACGATGATGATGATTATTATCATTATTATTATTGTCAGATGATACCATTGCAGAGACAAATAATGTGACTTACTCAGAAGTTGGAAAAAGAGGAAAGAAATGTAAAAGCAAAGGTGAGATCCAGTTTCTCTTGACGTACATTATTTCCAGTATGTTCCCATATAATCAGATTCTTCTGTTTTGTAGATATTGATATCGGAGAACCCGGTGATCTGACTTATGCACAGATCAATACACAGGGCAAAAAGAAAACCAAAGGCAAAGGTAGAAAGAAAACATCTAAACACGATTCATCACTTGGATAATTTTATAATATAAAAAAATAAAGCAGAACTGATAGAGCAGTTCATGCAACTTAATTTCAGAAATGTAAAAAAAAATCACAAACAATCACATCTGCATGTTTTTACTGAAATGAGTGAGTATTTAAGAGATGATAAAACATGCCTGGACAGTCAGATAACCAAACCGTTGTTTTTCCTGATAGAGGCTGGATTTGCTGTTATTATGATTGAAATGAAATCTAAACAGAAACCCCGAGGTAAATAAAGAGATGATCTGAAATGTTTTCATGAGCATGTTACAGATCATGTGAAAAAGTGTGTAAAATAATATAACATATTTGAACAAAACATGCAACAAAATACAATGTTCTGATCTCTCTTATCATGTATGATCAGTTATTAGTGTTGCTGATGTACATTATGTTAATTCGTTCTCTCTCTGTTGTTGTGTATCAGGGACGAGCAGTGAGTCTGGGGACACGTTATACTCTGAACTGAAGCAGAACACAGACAGAGGTGAGAGAAACACAAAGACAAGCTTCATCACTGTTACAGTCCAACCACTGATCTTAAAGGGATCCCTGGGTATTAACACTTGTATGGCTTAAACTAATGTAAATTATGTCTCTTACTGAAATATCTAGTAGAAAATATATTAAGGATTTATGTTATTTAAAGTCACACCATATTAGACCTATTTTGGACTGGGGGGGCATTATTCTGATGACGTAAAATGGTTGCATTCGGTGAGCTACTTGCACTACCTGTTACTATTTTTACCACAACACAACTCGGAAAATAAAATACTGATTTCTCTTGTTGCCCTTCGACTGAAAATTACAACCAAAAGCAACACAATGTGTTATCGTATCAGTATTTTATTTTCTGAATTGCGTATTCTAAGTTGTGATGTGGTAAAAAACCAAAGACTATAGAAATAAGCGCCAGTATCTCACCGAGTGCAACCATTTGATGTCATCGACGCAGAATACACTGTGCACATAAAATAATGGCACCCCCGTAGTCCAAAAACGATGTCGATTTTTTTTAAATAACATGGGATTTCTTCTACATATTTAAATAAGAGACATCATTTATGTTATATTGCTATACATGTGTTAATACCCAGGGATCCCTTTAATAATTAAACATCATGCACCATTTGTACAGATCAGAATGATTCCCAAAGTCATGTAACTCAATATTTTATATTTATTTCATTATTATTCATCATTTGTGTTCTTCAGGTGCTGATGCTGGTGATGCAACTTATGCTCGACCTATTAGGAAGAAGAAAAAAGCCAGTAAGAATTCTGTTACAAATCTACAACAATTTAACAATAACTGACAATAATCTCACAGTATACACGTTCATGCAGATTGTGGCATGACATTTTTTTTTTCAAGTGAACTTAAAAAATCAGTGATTTAGTTTAGTATTTGTGATGATCAGAGGTTCACCTTGATCTTCAAACTGTAAATCATCAACAGATTGAGCTCATTATTCACATCACCTGCATCATCTTTGATCTGTTTAAAGGTCCCTGAGTGCCGTGAAGACAGCAGACGGCTAAAAGAGATTCACAGCAGCAGACACAGTAACGCTTGCATTGATCTGAGTCAACTGCTTCTGCACACGCTTGACTGAAAGACTTATGAAAGATACATGTGCACTGTATTATCTGCACACATTATGTAAGCAAAACAAATGTATAGTACATTTTCTCCAGTGAGCACTTATGTTTAACACAACTCGTGAAACTGCCCTAGAAATTATTACATTATGACATTATCCTGTTGCTGCTGCACCACAATCACATCAATTAATAGTATAATTGGGCACTTAGTTTATAAAGTTAAATACTATGTATCTTTGTCTTATTAAATAATGCCTGTTTTTCGAAAGTCATCAAGACACAGAAATATGATTTTTCTTATATACATATATTTTCATGTATATAACTCAAAAAAATACATAGATTTCAGAAAAAAACTAAAACAAACAAAACCTTGCCACATATACTGCGTTAGGCTAACCGAGACATAGCGCTTACATATTATTTCTCTTTTGTTGGTTTTGATTGCTTCTATTGTCCTCATTTGTAAGTCGCTTTGGATAAAAGCGTCTGCTAAATGACTGAATGCAAATGTATTTCATAAATGATTCAAGATTTTTATGCAGTTAATGAAGTGTAATAAGATTTATTTTTGATAAATAAACACAAAAACTTGTGTGAAATCCACGCCAAGAGAGTCACCATAATGCCCAAAGACATTCAGTTTGTGTGACAGATGGAAATATGTATTTTCAGATGCATGCATTAATTAATCCTTTGATGCAAGATGTTTAATAAGAAAATATTAAAAGTATATTGCATTTATATTCTTAATATGATTAAAATGTTTATTACTGTTTGCAGATATGTTGTTGATTATTCTGTGATAATTGTTTTTTTATAAGGTTTGTGTTCAATTTAAAGTATTAAATGTGCAAGCTGTGTAAATAAAACTCTGTATAAACTTTACTTACATTTTTACAACACTGTGTTGTGTGTCCCATTGGTTAATTAAATGTCATACATTGTGGTCTTCACTCCCACTTTAATACTTGAGCTAAATAGAGGAAATACGCAAATATGTCACGTAAGAAGTAGGGTGCTAAAGTACAAAGTGTGGGTATTGGAGAAGGTCTGAAGACCGCAAGGGTTTAGGGGAGGGGTGTCAAGCTCAGTTCCTGGAGGGCCGCAGCCCTGCATTGTTTAGTTCCAACCCTGCTCCAACACACAATGCATGTAGTTTTCAAATAAGCCTAAAGAACCTGATTAGATGCGTTTAATTAGGGTTGGGGCTAAACTATGCTATGCCGGGCTGTGGCCCTCCAGGAAACTGAGTTTGACACCCCTGGTTTAGGGTATCATTTTGAGATCGGGTCACAGGAGATTGTGCTGCGTGCTTGATACGAGCCTCGAATCTTCAGTGTCATGTCACATCACTAGCTCAGAGCTCTTTGACCTAAAGCAGTAGTAGTGCAAGGTTTGAATAAAGAGTATGTCTGTATATTTGTTTTTTTGTTAGTGTTTAAGGATGTTTGTTTAACAGTGATTGTTTGGATTAACTTATAAAAGGTGAAAATATTAAATGTAAAATTAAAAAAGAATTTACTTGATGAATTGTATAATTTAATTTACATAATGTACATTAATATGTAATTAATTTAATTTATTAATTGAAAACAATAACTAAATAAGTCTAAACATCATTTATAGCACCTGCATGTTACAAACTGTTTCAATATGTGTTCATTTAATACCAATGCTTTTAGTAAAAGCTGTTTATTGTCAATTGGCCTATTGGTAAGCCCCTCCCCTCGAACACAGATGTGCCAATGGCAGTCGAGTATCAGTTGCACGGGGAGCAGAACTCGGATATCTTAAGAATTCAGAGCTCGCTATAAAGCTTGCATCGGTTTAAAGGTGTTTATGCTACAAAAATTGAAAAACTATATGCCTGGGGTGCTTGTAACACTGATTCCAGGTATCCTGAGAGGATAGGCAATTTACTATATTTTAGTACATTTCCTAAACCCAAACAAAACTGTAAAAATTTCCATAAAAATGTCCAACCCCAATCCCAATTAAGACAAAAACTTTTATTTCCTAGTTGTCATACTCTTACTAAGTTTTAATTTCCATCTGCTCTAGCAGAATATTTTAATGTTATCTTGTGCTTCAGCAAGGTATATCTGGCTAAAACTAGCTAACATTAAAGTTAGTGGTGCAGGGACTGACGCTCTCCCTGGCAGTGCCAGGTCGCAGCGCCACTTCCGGTGGCATACCCAAAGACGACCAGTGGCAGCTGCCACGGATTTACTCACCGTTTCTGCTGTTTGATCAATAAAACTACACTGTTCCCTATCAGTCGGTCACTCTCGACGTCACGTCGGAGGACCGACGAATTGGGATATCGCTTAGAGAGACCAATCCACTTCGAGTGTAAACTAAACGAGCCAATGCACATTGGCATGCGATTATTGCATCCAGCTGCCGCTGATCACAGCGTGAGCATAAATAGGCAGCAGGTGCAGCGCATATTCAGCTTTTCGCTTCGGAGCCGAGCGGTTACATCGTTCTGCTCCTGACTTCTGCTGAACGAGTGAATTCAATGAGTTGAGCACGCTCTTCGGAAGACTCTCGTGCTGGTGGTACGGCACTACAGCGGTGGTGGTTCTTCCCATGTCGAGTGGACTGCGCACATCAGGCTGCACTACCCCCTGTTTGTGTTGCAAATGACCATCTCCCCTGTTTGCTTCAGCATGCTAGAGTTTTTTCCCTAAAAGAGCATTCACGGGTGCGTCTTTTTAAAGACGATGTTGCATCTGGCAAACTTGATGTTGCGTCTTTATAAAGACGAGTTGGGTTTTGCTTCAGACAACGTGTCACCCGTGCGTTTCTGGATGCGGTCGTTGCCTGGCGCTGGGTGAATGGTCACGATCGCTGCCTCACGTGCCTGGGCTACTAACACTTCCTGTGCTCCTCGTGACAGCCCCTCCCTGGCAGATTCCTCTGAGAAAGGATCTACTGACTCAGAGACGGGGCACCTTATGGCACCCGCGTCCAGACCTCTGGAAACTTCATGTCTGGTCCCTAGACGGGACGCGGAGGTTCTAGTTGACCTACCCCAAGAGGTAGTTGACACCATCACTTCGGCGAGAGCACCGTCTGCGAGACACGCTTACGCCTTGAAGTGGAACCTGTTCGTCGAATGGTGCTCTTCTCACAGAGAAGACCCCCGGAGATGCCCGATCAGAGTCGTGCTATCCTTCTTGCAGCAAGGGTTGGAGCGAAGGCTGTCTCCCTCCACCCTCAAGGTCTACGTGGCCGCGATTTCTGCCAACCACGACCCTGTGGAAGGGAAGTCGGTGGGGAAGCATGACTGGGTGGTCAGGTTCCTTAGGGGGGCTAGAAGGCTGAATCCTCCACGCCCCCCTCTATACCTTCTTGGGACCTGTCCTTAGTGCTTAGAGCACTACAACAGGGCCCGTTTGAGCCCTTGTAGACAGTCGAGCCCAAGTTTCTCTCAATGAAAACTCTGCTCCTGCTTGCACTGGCCTCCATTAGGAGAGTTGGGGACCTGCACGCATTTTCGGTCGACGATTCGTGCCTACAGTTTGGATCGGCGGAATTCCCAGATAATCCTGAGGCCCCGGCCCGGCTATGTGCCCAAGGTTCCCATTACTAAACCAAGTGGTGAGCCTGCAAGCGCTGCCCCCGGAGGAGGCAGACCCAGCCCTGGCTTTGCTTTATCCCGTCCGAGCATTGAGACACTACGTTGACAGGATGCAAAGCTTCAGGACCTCAGACCAGCTCTTTGTCTGTCACGGAGGCCGGCAGAAAGGGAATGCCGTCTCCAAGCAGAGGATGGCCCACTGGATAGTGGATGCCATCACCCTGGCTTATCAGGCACAGTGTGTGCCTTGCCCATTCAGGTTGAGAGCTCACTCTACGAGAAGTGTAGCGTCCTCCTGGGCGCTGGCTCGTGGCGCCTCACTGACAGATATTTGTAGAGCTGCGGGCTGGGCGACCCCTAACACATTCGCTAGATTCTATAGCCTTCGTGTGGAACCGGTTTCCTCCTGTGTTCTCACCTCAAACGGGTAGAAGCACTGAGGGGCCCCGGTTTCGGGTCGGCTTGCTAAAAACTGCTCCAGAGAGTCCAACTGTAGACCCTGTCGAGCTCCTCCATCCCCTCGGCAGCTGGACGTGGCGGAGCGTCCGGCGCCAGGCCCTCACTCGATGAATCCCTGAGAACCGGAAGAGGGCTGGGTTCCATATGTAGAGACCGTTCGGATCCCATATGTGTATTTCCACGGTTAGCCTTAGAGCCCGTGTTTCCCGGCAGACTTCCTGCTACTCCAAGAGGTTACAATCACCTCCAATCTTCCATATGCATCTGACTATTGTCCATATGTGTAACTGCCTCTGAACCTCCCTCGGGAAGGTAAGGGCTTCCGCAGCGTTCCTGTTCTGAGCTGAACGGGTACATTTCCCAGTGTTATCCAGTCCTACTGAGTGGGTAGTGCCATAGCAACAGTAATGGATCTTCCTATGGGGGCCCTAACCTGCGCCAAAAAGTAACGGCACAGGAGGCCTCCACGGGACACTGGAAGGGGCAGTATCCGTGGCCTTTTGGTAGGGATCCCAATTCGTCGGTCCTCCGACGTGACGTCGAGAGTGACCGACTGATAGGGAACGTCTCTGTTACGTATGTAACCCTCGTTCCCTGAACGCTGCACCTGCTGCCTATTTATGCTCACGCTGTGATCAGCGGCAGCTGGATGCAATAATCGCATGCCAATGTGCATTGGCTCGTTTAGTTTACACTCGAAGTGGATTGGTCTCTCTAAGCGATATCCCAATTCGTCGGTCCTCCGACGTGACGTCTCCATTCCCTCCTTCAGGGAACGAGGGTTACATACGTAACCGAAACGTTCTCAGTGGCAAGCGATGGTGTTTTAAAATATTAAGGCAAATTTCCCACAGGTGTGTTATTTATTATTATTATTATACATTTTTATGTATAAGCTGCTAGAGTTCGTGCCAGGAGTCAAGATTTTTTGTCGCCGTTTCTGCTGTAAACTACACCGTTTTATTTTTAAATAAAATACTTGATGCATTTTATATACCACCAAGTAGATGCGACCAGAATATGAACCCAATAAGCTAAATTGCATAAGTATTTAGTATTTTCCAATAAAGAACATACACATAAGGAGTGCTTAGTTGTATAGACAGACAGTATATACGCATGTGTATACTATAGGTGCATAACCATCATTGCAAAATTGAGGGGGATAGAAATGATATATATATATATATATATATATATATATATATATACACAAACCCGATTCCAAAAAAGTTGGGACACTGTACAAATTGTGAATAAAAACAGAATGCAATTTGGAAGTTTCAAATTTCAATATTTCATTCAGATTACAACATAGATGACATATCAAATGTTTAAACTAAGAAAATGTATAATTTTAAGGGAAAAATAAGTTGATTTTAAATTTCATGGCATCAACACATCTCAAAAAAGTTGGGAGAAGGCCATGTTTCCACTGTGTGGCATCCCCTCTTCTTTTTATAACAGTCTGCAAACGTCTGGGGACTGAGGAGACAAGTTGCTCAAGTTTAGGAATAGGAATTTTGTCCCATTCTTGTCTAATACAGGCTTCTAGTTGCTCAACTGTCTTAGGTCTTCTTTGTCGCATCTTCCTGTTTATGATGCGCCAAATGTTTTCTATGGGTAAAAGATCTGGACTGCAGGCTGGCCATTTCAGTACCCGGATCCTTCTTCTACGCAGCCATGATGTTGTAATTGATGCAGTATGTGGTCTGGCATTGTCATGTTGGAAAATGCAAGGTCTTCCCTGAAAGAGACGACGTCTGGATGGGAGCATATGTTGTTCTAGAACTTGGACATACCTTTCAGCATTGATGGTGCCTTTCCAGATGTGTAAGCTGCCCATGCCACACGCACTCATACAACCCCATACAATCAGAGATGCAGGCTTCTGAACTGAGCGCTGATAACAACTTGGGTTGTCCTTGTCCTCTTTAGTCCGGATGACATGGCGTCCCAGTTTTCCACAAAGAACTTCAAATTTTGATTCGTCTGACCACAGAACAGTTTTCCACTTTGCCACAGTCCATTTTAAATGAGCCTTGGCCCAGTGAAAACGCCAGCGCTTCTGGATCGTGTTTAGATATGGCTTCTTTTTTGACCTATAGAGTTTTAGCCGGCAACGGCGAATGGCACGGTGGATTGTGTTCACCGACAATGTTTTCTGGAAGTATTCCTGAGCCCATGTTGTGATTTCCATTACAGTAGCATTCCTGTATGTGATGCAGTGCCGTCTAAGGGCCCGAAGATCACGGGCATCCAGTATGGTTTTCCGGCCTTGACCCTTACGCACAGAGATTGTTCCAGATTCTCTGAATCTTTGGATGATATTATGCACTGTAGATGATGATAACTTCAAACTCTTTGCAATTTTTCTCTGAGAAACTCCTTTCTGATATTGCTCCACAAGTTTTCAACGCAGCACTGGGGGAATTGGTGATCCTCTTCCCATCTTGACTTCTGAGAGACACTGCCACTCTGAGAGGCTCTTTTTATACCCAATCATGTTGCCAATTGACCTAATAAGTTGCAAATTGGTCCTCCAGCTGTTCCTTATATGTACATTTAACTTTTCCAGCCTCTTATTGCTACCTGTCCCAACTTTGTTGGAATGTGTAGCTCTCATGAAATCCAAAATGAGCCAATATTTGGCATGACAAACATTTGATATGTTATCTATATTCTATTGTGAATACATTTTAAGTTTATGAGATTTGTAAATTATTGCATTCCTTTTTTATTCACAATTTGTACAGTGTCCCAACTTTTTTGGAATCGGGTTTGTATTATTTCCTCAGATTTTAGGGATTACTCATGGGTAAGGTTAGGTTCAGGTGTAGGGAAATGGTCAAGACTACATTTTGGGATTAAAATGTTGTTCCAGGGTCAACAATATATGTTGAACCAGGAACACATCTAACTCAGCAAAATCAGGACGTGCCCAACTTGACATACCTTCAGAGGTGAAGAGAGGAGTAGAAGAATGGCAGATAATTACCAAATTATAATGTGCAAATCTTGTCATATCATACCCTAAAATACTCATAATATTCAGTTCAATATTTAAACACTTAAGGCCAGCAATGGGTAATAACTCATATTTTTTTTATTCTGTAAACACAATTCCAGTCTGTATTCAGATCTTAGAAGCGGTGTGATGTAAAGCAATATATACTCTTCTCATGTTATTGCCTCCTTAGGATTAATCACTTTGTGTTATTTCGCATTTGCAAGTTGCTTTCAAACATTGCTATATGTATAAATGTATATGTTATTAAAATACAATCAAATACTCACAGAGGGCAAGGGACAGTGCACTGGACTCCATGCTGTGTGTTCAAAACCAGATACTTCATGTTTTAATTATAATTTCTTACTTCAAGGAAGAAGAAGAAGGGTCTAGAGAGAGACAGAAAAAATATATATATTTTGAAAGAGATATTTAACTTTGCTTTTAGTACATTCAAACACTAAATGCAACAGACCCACACACAGCAGATATCAACAGTCTTTGATCGGACTGGCACAACTACTGATTAAACTAGAAGAAGAGCACCATGTTCCATCTTCACCATCCTCATCTTCAGTTAGTTCAAGTCTTCTCCTATTCCTGTAAAAGCTAAAAATCATTCTTGTTTAATGGATTTACCAGACTTACTACTAGCCTAAGTATTAAATGGCAATACAATACACATTTATAATACATTTACAAATAAAAATTTTTACCACAACAACACAACACAACACAACTCCCCCCCCCCCCCCCCAAATAAAACAAATAAAAGGTAAAACAATTATGATCAGGCACTCCAACACACATGGGTGACTCTGGTGTCTGAAGTTGATCTGGTTTTGGCTACAAGAAGATATAAAACATGTTAATTTGTTTCCCACTTGCATATTAGTAATGAAGTGAGAAGTGCACTTCTTCTTGATAAAAAAAAGAATGACCATAAACTGAGCAGGTCAAAGCATAATCAACGCAACTTTTTCTCAGGCCTCTAGGCATTCAACTAAGCATGGGTGTTTGATAGATAGATGACGTTTACATAAAAAAACTGCTCAAATATGCAAATCAAACTGACGTTAAAAAACTTGACATGAAGTTGATTTGATGTAAACAATGTCTAATATTGGTCTACAGATACATTAAACCAATTTCAGAGTGAGATTAACTTTCTATTATTACCCAATTACCGCTGAAAGAAATTGCCATAAAGACTGAATTAAAAATTATGTTACAGCTTCTTAATCAAGTCTTGAGTAATGTTTGACGTCAAATTAAATATCAAGGCTGGGAAACTTGACATCCAGTAAATAATATAATTACTCACACTGTGGGAAAATATGACACAATTTATTGAGACACACTTTTATTTTTGGCTCTTTGACGAATACAATTGTTCCTCTTTAGTAAGTTTCTTTAAATATAAGCGTCTGCTCATATTAAAACTGAGAGAGCATATGTATATTAAATGTTAATATGACGATTTTCAAATATAAATGACGATGCAGTAACTAAATAAATTCCTAAATATTTAAATTTTCCAAGTTTAAACCCCAAAGTTCAAGCACACGCAGAAATACTGACATCTAACAACCAGAGCTGTTTTCACAACATGTTCTTTGAACCTGTGAACAGAACTGATAAAAACACACGCCGTGACAACAGGTGAAAATGTGCTCTGACCTGCTGTTAAAAACAGCTAAAGTTAGTTTAAACGGTTTGGCAGGTCTGAGCTGGTCTCCCCGTAAAGTTTACAGTTACGCATGATGAACACACGGAGAAAGAAACCAGCCTATTATTAGTTAAACCAGCCTATTTATGACTATTATTACATCAAATCAAGAAGTGTGTGCCATGGACTTGATCAGACAATGTTAACATTTACATTTACGCATTTAGCAGACGCTTTTATATACAAAGAGTATACAAGAGTTATTTTACTTGTGTTCCTGTGGCTCAGTGGTTAGAGCATTGCGTTAGCAGCACAAAGGTTGTGGGTTCGATTCACAGGGAACACACATACTCACAATACAAATGTATAGCCTGAATGCACTGTAAGTCGCTTTGGATAAAAGCGTCTGCTAAATGTAAAACTAATAACTCAAATAATAAAACTTTTCAAAAATCATGTTTTTCATTGTGCATTCCAACTAATCTAAATTATATATGATTAAGTTGATTTATTGAGTACTTTGATTAAGTAAAATATTTAATTACAATACAGCTAACAATAAAAACACAAAAACATGATAACATAATAACAAAAGGTAAACAAGACTTAATTTTTTTTATCTGTTCTTGCAAACAAACTCTTCAAATTCACAAGAAAGCCCATTCTTTAGTTAGTCTATATTAGTCAAAATGTTAATGTGAGTAGACGTGACTTCAAAATCTGTCTCAGTTCTTGATTGGGATCAACTGCAAAAAATGCCTTATCTTACGTAGTATTTTTGTCTTGTTTCTAGTCAAAATTTCTTAAAATCAAGATACTTTTACTAGATAAGCAAAATGACATAAGATTTTTAATCTTAACATACCAGGGGCGGACTTAACCAATAGGCGAGGTAAGCAGAAACATACTTGGCAAATGCACCAGTATGTATTTGTGTTAAGGAATGTCAAATATTCACTCACCACTCAAAACGGCGAGTTTTTGTCAGTTGCGTTGAGTTCTGTAAGCTTGTGAATCCTCTCATTATAACAACGTATAGATAAGATGTAAATAAGAGATTCATTTTAACTTTCATTTTAGCTCATTAACAGAGCGTAGGGAGATCGCGATGAACTGAAGTGAGGGACAGCTTTTAGTGATTATATACGGAGTGCTCTTTGGACGCATTCTAAGCTGTTTTGACTGTCTCAGAACAGATAAATGATATATCTGATATAACAGATATAACATATACAGGTGCATCTAAATAAATTAGAATGTCGTGGAAAAGTTAATTTATTTGAGTAATTCAACTCAAATTGTGAAACTCATGTATTAAATAAATTAAATGTACACAGACTGAAGTAGTTTAAGTCTTTGGTTCTTTTAGTTGTGATGATTTTGGCTCACATTTAATAAAAACCCACCAATTCACTATTTCAACAAATTAGAATACTTCATAAGACCAATAAAAAAACATTTTGAGTGAATTGTTGGCCTTCTGGAAAGTATGTTCATTTACTGTATATGTACTGAATACTTGGTAGGGGCTCCTTTTGCTTTAATTACTGCCTCGATTCGGCGTGGCATGGAGGTGATCAGTTTGTGGCACTGTTGAGGTGGTATGAAGCCCAGGTTTCTTTGACAGTCGCCTTCAGCTCATCTGCATTTTTTGGTCTCTTTTTTCTAATTTTCCTCTTGACAATACCCCATAGATTATCTATGGGGTTTAGGTCTGGTGAGTTTGCTGGCCAATCAAGCACACCAACACCATGGTCATTTAACCAACTTTTGGTGATTTTGGCAGTGTGGGCAGGTGCCAAATCCTGCTGGAAAATGAAATCAGCATCTTTAAAAATCTGGTCAGCAGAAGGAAGCATGAAGTACTCCAAAATGCCTTTATAAACGGGTGCAGTGACATTGGTTTACAAAAAACACAATGGACCAACACCAGCAGATGACATTGCACCCCAAATCATCACAGACTGTGGAAACTTAACACAGGACTTCAAGAAACTTGGACTATGAGCCTCTCCACCCTTACTCCAGACTCTAGGACCTTGTTTTTCAAATGAAATACAAAACTTGCTCTCATCTGAAAAGAGGACTTTGGACCACTGGGCAACAGTCCAGTTCTTCTTCTCCTTAGCCCAGGTAAGACGCCTCTGATGACAACTGTAGCCAAATTCCTTGACACGTCTGTGTGTGGTGCTCTTGATGCCTTGACCCCAGCCTCAGTCCATTCCTTGTGAAGTTCACCATAATTCTTGAATTGATTTTGCTTGACAATCCTCATAAGGCTGCAGTTCTCTCGGTTGGTTGTGCATCTTTTTCTTGCTCACCTTTTCCTTCCACTCAACTTTCTGTTAACATGCTTGGAAACAGCACTCTGTGAACAGCCAGCTTCTTTGGCAATGAATGTTTGTGGCTTACCCTCATTGAACTTTTTTTCAAACCATTGATTGTTTATTGTCTGGCATCTCGAAATAAAAGCTGGCCAATGGCTGTGTGTCTCATGTTTTCAAACAATTTGTGGTTTCTTTATTCTGTTTGTTTGGCTTTGAAAAAACTACAAAAATATACCTAAATGGCACAGTTTATTTTATTTTATTATATGTATGCATCAATGTATTTGTAATGTATTGCATTTTTAGCCACGCCAATAAAGACACATAACACATACACATTTTTATTTCTATTGTCATACCTCCATTAACCTTAACAATGTGACTTCTCAAATCTAATACGACAGTTGTTTCCATTTAAATTATTTGGTACTACTACGTGCTTTTTTAATACGTCTTAACAGATGAGCAGTATAGTACAAAAAAAATGTGCACACCGCCAGCTGCAGGTGACAGGGAATGATATGGGTCTTCTTGTTGTCCCGAGCGGCGTTTCCAGCCAACTCCAGGATCTCAGCGGTGAGATACTTGAGCACAGTGGCCAAATGAACCAGAGCCCTGGCACCGACGTGCTCGGCGTAGCTGCCTTTGCGAAGAAGCCTGTGGACACAACCGATGGGGAACAGTCCCGGCATTGTGTGGGTTTTTCTATATGGGCCTCATTTTTATGAGATCATTTAAAAATAATAATTCAGTGTTATAGCAATACACCTCACATTTTCCCTGGCTTCTTTCAGCACATCTTTGAAGACACATTGTTATTTGTGAATTGCTAAGTTTAGAAGCTGCTTTTAGTGAGAAAATGACAGAAGTGTTAAGAGGCTATTAAAAGAGTTGAGCTGATGGCTGTGGTTTGACTTCTGCCCTATTTCTGCTCTATGGTTTTAAGAGTGGGGAATATATTCTTCAGGTTTCATAAACCTCAAAATACTACCACAAGACCAAAAGATTCAACATGTGCATGTCATTTTTAATTACGTCTTAGAATATCTGTCTGTCAAATGTAAGAGTCTTTGTTTCCTTATGTTTTGTTTAATAGTCAAGCAACAATACACAAACTAGTTAAGGAAAATTACTAGTATGGGAGGCTTCTGCCAGTTCTTTTTCTCTATATTGACAGTTGAACAAGGGCAGTACCTTTTAATGACTTTGATGGACCTCTCCAGTCTTTAAAGTTGTGGCAAGTGTTCATAACCATAACTACTTATGGTGTGGACTTTTTTTAACTCTATAAAGTATCTGCATGGTGCCATCATGCTGTTTGGATTGGGGTTTGTAAAACTGCTCAGGCTTTGTCTTGACCTGTAAGGACTGCTCTCTAAACTCTGTATGAAACTAAAATGTTTCACTGCTTTAGTTATACTGGATAAGTGAAGCGTCTAACAGCAATAAAGAGAATATCTTGGCCTTCACTTCTCACTTTTAAAAATATCCTCTGTCATACTCCTTTTAAAGAGGAAATAACCATTTTAAATCTTGTTTCGGTGAATCATCACTCCATGGAATATGATTCAAAATCATTTTATAGACTGCATGCGTCACTTGCGTGTGACAGCATATGTAATTCACTGGTGATGAATGCAATAATACTTTCATGAACGTAAAGTGGTTGCAGATTTTAATGTGCTCGTACTACAGAAATCACATTTTTAATAAATTAAAACTAGATTTATATTCATATAATGCTGCAATTTACTAACAGGTACATTTAATGATACTTGTTCTTTCGAACATTGTGTAAAAGCAGTAGGGCTACATTAGTATTCACCTCATATCACTTTACTTCATATTCACTGTTCTGTCCGTAATGTGTGTGGCTGTGGCAGCGTCAGAACAATTACCAAACTTTGAAATAGTCTTTTAAAATACAAAAACAGCTTTAAAAACTAGCATGCACTGAAAGAGTTAAATATCTTCGAATGCATCTCTTGTTCCTCCCTTTTCTTCAATTCTATATAGAGTTTAGTCTCCTCCCTCATCTCTTCTTGAAGTGTGAAACACAAGGAAGTGTCTGATTTAGCGCACGCATCTCTGTTAAAACAGTCTATTAATGTGTCAGTATGGGGTCCAGTGCACTGCCTCTCATACTCTGTGAGTATTTCATTATATTCTACTCTATCTTCTGTTTTGTTATTCTGTTTCTAAAACAGTATTCAGCTGAAGATAAAATAATGATTATGTGTAGGAGGGTCTAAGAATCCACAATATTATTTATTATTCAGATTCAATGTGATGATATGTTACGTGTGGATCAGACACAGAGTTTCAGAGAACATGTATTTATCTGTGCTGCGTGTGAAAGATGGAGGTCCTGTGGACATGTGCTTTTGCTTGGTTTTGTTTAAATCCATTATTCCTATTACAGATAGTTTGTTAGTTAAATCAGATGCATTTGTGCTAATATGAGTTTGGTGTTGTATGACATTGTATCTTTAGTCCCTCCATCAGAGAGCATGAGAACAGTGACCAAACACAAAAGCTTCTCTATCACTTTAGTTATTTCTGCCCCTCTTATTGAAAATAAATGGTAGTGGCCCAAATATCACTTAAAAATGACTGAATTCCATTGCATTAAACAATACATCAAATAAGCAGCATCTGCCAAAAAATAGTTCAAACTTTTCTCAGAGTTAGGCATTGGTTTTTTTACCGGTTTGTCTGTCGTATATACTAGATGTGTGAAGTCAGTATTCCTCCAGTTATTTGCCATAAAACCACAGCTGTAGTTCAGTACATTAACATATGAACATGATCCACTAATGCTCGACAATCAGAAAGTGTCGTTGGTCTTCATAACGAACAACATATTGTTTCTTAATATATTTCATATACATACTCAGACCACATCACTTTGGGTCAGCACTGAGATCACTCACAGATTTCTGGTTCAGTTGAACTGAACTGGGTTTGGTTCATTTAAAATACACTTCATGTAAAAACACCCTAAAGTGTTCACATTCTTTTCATGGTCACTATGATGTCACAATTAAGTTGATAGTGGCAACAGCAAACAGGAAATGAGGCTGTGTTTCTAAGACACTTCGACCTAATGTGGTTTGGAGTCTGTAGTTTGCTTTGTTCCAGTGAAGAACCAATGGAGTGAAAAATGTATCCTGTGCAACGTTGTCTGTGTTGATGGTAAATGGAGAATCTCCAGCATCAGTTCTCATGGATGAGCTTCAAAACACAGAAAAAACATTTTCAGTTGAAGCTCTAGACATGTTTTAGCAATTAGCATTGTGTTAAATCAGTAGTTCTCAAGCCTTTCCTGGAGTACCCCAACACTATCTCACGACCAATTTGTACGTATTTTATGAGGTGGCTAATTCGTACGACCTCACTCGTACGATTTTGTACGATTTGTCTAAACCCCAGGGATGGGTAGGTTTAGGGGCGAGGTTAAGTGTATAGGTCAAAATGTCCATCTTGGTGAGTTTTCACTAAACACAGTGAGTTATGTCTTAATCCTTGTGTAATCCTTTGGACATTTTTGTCCTTTTCAGTTTCTTTTTTTTAATCATTTTTTCTGTGTTATTGCCAGATGCATGCATTTTGGCATATGTGGGTTTTTGTATTTGTATTGGCATTTTACTATTTCACTTCCATTTTCTTTAATAAATCTGCTTTGCAATAGATACACAAAATTGTTCCTCCCAGGACCTTAAGGACAAAAATGTCCCCATTGGAACCCATTAAAACTACCATTTTTAATCTTAGAGCCGTTTAACTGTAAAATTATGAAATGTTTGCTAATATGCTTTCATTCTGTTGGCAAGGTTTTAAAATATCATTTTTACTATTTTTTACCAGATGGTGCCATTTTTCAGGTTTGGCCTATAAGGCAAATACTCGCTTTATTCCTGTTTTCTGCTTCTGCAAATTACAAATCACAAATCCAAGCACTGTGTACACCAGTGGATTTTTGCTAATATCTAAAGGGAAAAATTTGGTACTGCGCCTTAAGAAAATATTCCTGAATTCTCATTTTTTGAGATATCAACCTCAAATTTCAAACACAACTTGTTTAGATTTATGGCTTTGATTTTCTAGCAGGTATAGAGTTCAACATGTTTCATAAAATATATATTTTATATAAGATATAATTCAGTTTCATAAACTTAAACCTAAGTTTTACTTTTTTTCACTTTTTTAAACTTTGTTTTACTTCAACAATGATCTGCCATGGATCTTATTTGAAATGAGACCAAACTTAATTCTGTGCTCCTCAGCTTCCCATTTTTTTGACATGGACATTTTTGTCCACTGTGGACCTATGTGTAACTTTTTTTAATTGACGCACGAGGGTTAAATAAACAAACATTTTGAAAAGTAATCGAATGCTAGTCAGTATATACTGTAGATCTGTGCATTCTGTGACAGCATCTTAAGGTATAAACCTGACGTTGTCTGTCATCTGTTCATCAAACAACAAAAGAAAAAGGAGAATAATTAATTTGATTACTTTAATCAATTTCTGTATAGTATGGTAGGCTAAATTGTTTATTTTATTTGTATATATACACACACAATATATATATATATATATATATATATATATATACATACACACACACACACACACACACACACACACACACACACACACACACACACACACACACACACACACACACACACACACACACACACACACACACACACACACACACACACACAGGCTAACAGGCCACTTTACTAGGTACACCTGTTCAATTGCTTAGTAACACAAATTCCTAATCAGACGATCAGAAGGCAGCAACTCAATGCATTTAAGCATCTAGATGTGGTGAAGACGATTTACTTGTTTTTTTTGTCATTTAGCAGATGCTTTTATCCAAAGCAACTTACAGATAAGAAAAAGTAACTACAACTATAAGTTAAAACTCTATAAATACTATATATACACATTTAAGAAAATGGAGAAATTAAATAAAATGACAAATGCATACAACACTATTTCAAAACTAATCATTTAAATGAAAACATTAAAACTAATCATTTAAATGAAAAGCTAAAAACATTTCAAAATATTAAAACAACAAAAGGTATGAGTATAAAAATGATTCTAACATGACACTAAGCCAAACACCCATATATATATATATATATATATATATATATATTAGAGGTGGGCATAGATTAATTTTTTTAATCTAGATTAATCTAGATTAAAATGGCTCATTTGAATTCTGCCGAAGGCATTCAGAATATGTGTGCTACCCAAATAATGGCTAAAAGTAAGTCTTTAAGAACGGGTTTCTCAAGCCAGGTGGCGCATTAGACCAGGGGCTCATCTCCTGTTTCCAAAATGCATCACAAACTTTAATCTCTTCCCGTCCCAATCCCACGAAAAAACTGGAGGAAAATCCCGTTCCACTCCCGGAAGAATGACTCCCATTCCCTCCCGTGTTGTTGTTTTTTTTTTTTTTGCCGATAACTGTCAATTACAGTAAAAATATAGTACAGATCACAGCGTGCCCACCTTATTAGTTGAATAAAAACCCCAAATGTCGTTTTTTGTTATTATATTGAACTGAAAGCCATCTTATTATGCACAGTGTTGCACAGATTAAATTTCATGTAAATCATCCATGCTAACACACACGTCTTCTATTTTTATTTTTTAGACATTTCACTCTCTATAGATATATTTTTCAAAGACGGAGTTTCGAAGTTTCTCGCTCAAGTTCACATGAGACCTAAAGCGCATCCTGTTTGCTTAAAAGCGCAACGTTTCGTTGTTATTCTGAGTGCACACAAATAAACGTAGAGTCTTTACAGATTCGAAAGATGTATTAGGCTACTTTTATCTGTATGACCAAAAATGACGGAGATTTTAAGAGCAAGTGAGCGCACCGGAGCCTGTCCTGCGCAAACGCGCTTCCACACAAACACTTCAATAGCGCACATTTCTCTAGGTTAACATCATATTGAGCGGCCATGTAAAGTTGCTACTACATACATCTTTCAGATGAAAAGCCATATTTGAGGTTGATGAATGATAGGTGAGCGTTTGGATGTCCTGCCCGATTGTATTACCACATAGACCAGCCGTTAACAATCTGTCCATCACGGACTGCGAGCCTCTAGTTCGAAGACTCGTTCTCGCCCCCTACAGTGCAATTCGGCTAGGTATACATCCGCGCTAAAATATCAGGGTGAAAGTCATCATAGCTTGCGTAGTATAGACCCAGCTCCCAACCCAACTTTGAGAATAGATTAACGGCGATATTTTTTTTATCGCCGATAAGAGTCTCACGTTAACGCAGCACGTTAACGCCGATAACGGCCCACCACTAATATAAATATATAAATATATATATATATATATATGTTATTTCATTTCCATGTAGTATGTTGAAGTAACTTTACTAAAATAAATACAATTTATTAAAACTAAAACTAAATAAAATACCTATAAAAGACATTAAATTCATACATAATTGATCTAAAATTAAAATAGATAACAAATCAAACGGCAGTTTATCAGTAATCCTAAAAACAGAACACTGTCAAAAACACATGCTATCAAACAACAACTTACACATAGTAAGAATTGGTTATAAAAACTAAAACAGAAGTGAAACAAGCAGCAAGAAAGAAGATAAATAAAAAGCGATACTTGTATCCTTTGACAGTGTCCCTGTCCGGTGGAGTCGCACGGTCTTCTCACGAGGAGGGCTTCACGCATCCGCTACCGCGGTAAACTACCCTTTTTATACCCATCTAACAAAATACTACATTTACATTTACATATAGTCATTTAGCAGACGCTTTTATCCAAAACGACTTACAATTGGGGAATACATAAAGCGATTAATCTTGAAGAGGCAAACATACAGAGGAAGTGCCAATAACACCAAGTCTCAGGCATTGTTCAAATAAGTACAAGCTAGCAAGGGAAGGAGAGAAAGATAAAGAGAAAGATGAAAGAAAAGGTGAAAAGTGAAAGAGATTTTTTTTCTTATTATTATTTTTTTTTTTTACTACTCCAATTCAGCTGAACACAATTTCCTGTTAATCACAATAAATGGCCAAGCAAGCACCTGACACTGACAAGGGTCGTGATACAGGATTTGAATGTGGAATAGTTTATGGTGCCAGATGGGCTGGTCTGAGTATTTCAAAAACTGCAGATCTACTGGGAAACATTATTTTACTTACTGTGATTTACCATGGTAAACGTGTTCTCAAGTGACGTTTGTTGTCGTGCGTATCGCGGGACTTTCCCAGTTTTGATATGCTTAGTAATAAGGCGTGGTCAAAGCCAGTAAAAGTATTTATTGACCTGAATCAGAAGCACTTGTTAGAAGCAGTCGAGCAGCAGAAGAGGACAGCATTTTGTAAGTCTCTTGTCTTTTCTCATTAGATTTAAAGTCGGCATGAAATCAAAATTGACAAGGCTTATTTTTGATGGAATACTGTAGTGTTTATTGTAAATAACTTATCCGTGCACTTTATTTGTTTTTTTTATTCATGTGCCCTGGTAATCTTTAATCAAAACGTTAACATCCCCTCCCCCTCAAAACGACTCCTCTACTCTTCAGGTCACAAGTGGTGCAAGTGAAGTGAGGGGTAAACGCTGGGATAACCAACAGGAGAAAAGCTAAAGCTGATGCTTCACTTTATATATAGCACTGACACCAGTCACGAAGGAGTACGTTACCCTTAAACATTTAAAAGATGTGCTGCTGCGTTCTTGGGAATTCTCGCCTACATTTTCACTCAAATTCAAATGTTTACCCTACACACATAAAAAGGAGGAAATTAAAACAAATGGTTTCATTATAAAGGAAACCCTTTGAACTATATCATATGAGTGTAATTACTTATAAATTGCATTATATATGTTTCAATTATTACAATAAACACAAAAAAGCATAAGCGCTTTTTGATTTTTTTTAACAACATTTTTTTTAAATCTGTAATTCAGGATCTATAAGGGCTTGCTCTTTGCAACTTACTTTGTTTGATGCCACTAGATGTACCAGCCAAAATGTACCAGTTTTTTTCTTCAAATAACAGCTTCCAAACAGGATTTACTGCATCGTAAATGAAGTGAGTGAAATTGTCATATTTTGCATCTCCAAGTGTCATTTTGAGTTTACTTTCAAAAGTAAACTTTATAAGCTATATAAAACACATTACACTCATAATCCTATTTCACTATGTGCCATAAGCACTTTTCTTGATTATCAAAAGAACTATGTTTCATTTTTGTGTTCTTCTAAGTAGTAATGTACAAAATTACATAAGAGCATTGGAGAAAATTTCACATTTTGTGTTTCATATTTTCATATACATTTTTTTTCAGGAGACACAAGACTGTATAAAATAATATATAGTTTATCACAATCTAAAATAGAATCCACATCTTCCAGCTTTATAACATTCCATTTATGTGCATTCTGCATTGGTATACTGTTTGGAGCATCACCTGTTCACCTGTAACTTGCATCATTGGTCTCCATCATCTGTTGCCCCTGGACACAAGCTAACAGTTCCTCCGTGTTGCTAAAGCTGTCCGTCACGGCCCTCCGCCCTTCAGAACGTCATACAAACAATATCTCTTCATCCACACTGTACTGTAATAATCCATGTATATGTACTGTATATTCACCGAAGTGTATACTGTACAACACTCTTCTATCAGTAGTGTCCATCAGACTGTTAGCCGTGCTATCACACTCTCACTATAACGATTTGATAAAAAAACAGAGCAGACACACTCAAAGCGCTCCTAAACGCTCACCAAACACGCGTCCTCTCCTCTCCACGGTGCAACTGATCGCTCTTCATCATCTATAACTTATATTTTTATATCCAAAGATTGCTTTATCCACAACGCCGATGTGTTTAGCCTTCCACTTCGCCATTTCCGTCTTCACATAAGTTCAGGAAATAGGTTTCTAAAGCGGTCTCTCACTGTGCGTGCCCCACGCTCCCCTTCTCACTCAGAGGTGTCAATTTTCACAGCGGCCAGTGACTGACAGCTAATCCGACCTATTAGACGGCTCTGAATAGCGTTAAATTATAGACAATCAGAGGCACTTTCAACCAAGCGCATATGAGTTGAAGAGCTGTGTTTTGACAGGAGAGCATTTCTGGTGCGCGTCTGGAACAAATTAAGATTTCTTAGCTTTGGGAGCACGCAGAAACTTGAAAATGGTCTCGTTTGAAAAGAAGAGATCCTAATCTAAAAGATAATATAGAGTTTGTTTGTGGCTGACTGAAGCAGTAGTAAGAGTAGGAAAAGGACAAAAACAAAGTTTGTGAAAAGGTGATAAAAAAGACATTGTGATTCTATTGAATATAATTTGATTTGTGATTGTCGCACAATTAAATAATCTATATTGTCAGATTTCTGAGAGTGAGAGCTTTATTGTGATATAGGACTTGACTGTATTGTGAAAAATATAAAAAATACACATTCTTAGGAAAAAAAATGTGCAATCATTAGGTGAAAAGTTTTGTGTGGAACATATACAATTCTAAGCTTAATTTTAAATGTATGGTATTCATTGTAAAGAAGATGATTTAAGCTTTCAAATGAGACCATATATGGGCTGATACAATATAAGGAAGGCTATATCAATGAAGCATATTTTTTGTTGTTGTTGATGTTAGACCCGTATCCGGGTCCACATAGTTAAAGTAGTTCTGATGGAGAACGCGCTCAGTCATTCAGGCAGTCTCTCTCTCTCGTGAGCGCTGTTTAGGCATGTTTTGTGCCATTGATCATCGTCATCATCCTTAATAAATAAAACATTTATTCATGCTTGGGTGTCGGAGGTGAATCCAGTGGAGAGAAATCCCCCACCACTATCTGCAAACTGGCATTTCAGATCTGCTTTTATTTTGTTAGTAACGCCCAACTTCCAATGATCCAATCAATTCTGGAAGGATGAAATCAAGTCCCGTCCTCTCATTTCAGATGCCGTTTCACTGAGATATACGTCACAGTAGAGAAGAAAAGACAGTCGCGACTTCCGTTTCATACCGACTTTAAGCTTGGTTGTCGTTTCTAGGAAACATTTTACTTACTGTGCTTTTCCGTGGTAAACGCTTTCTCAAGTGTGTTTGTTGTCGTGCACATCGCGGGAATTTCCGTTTCGATTTGCGAAGTAGTATGGCGTGGTCAGCTGACTTCAATAATGATTAATTATACAAGTATAAAACTGGTTAGTACACCACAGCAGTGGTCACAGCAGCCCTCGTGTGAAGCCCTCCTTGTGTGAAAACCTATGAGTGTAAAGACGATCGACTCTACCTTGCACGACTCCACCGAGCACGGGCACAGACAGGGTTTCTCCCCTTTCGTGATTTTGTTTTTAATAGCTTGTTCTCATCTACTTGTTTAGTCAGTTGTACTCACTATGTGCTTTCAAATCTTCACTATTACTACTAACACTCGGAAAACACACACTGTAAATTGGAGGCAGGTCAATCTAATAATCTATGACCTGTCCCTCTGCCCTCTACTACTTTACTCTCTATTCCAGTTGGTCTCTGGAACTGCCAGTCTGCTGTAAACAAAGCAGATTTGATTTATTCAATTGCTACTCATTCCGGTTTCAACCTCATGGCCCTAACTGAGACTTGGATCAAACCTCAGGACACTGCCACTCCTGCAGCCCTCTCCACTAATTTCAAATTTTCCCACACCCCTCGCACGATTGGGAGGAGTGGAGGTACTGGTCACCTTATTTCAAATGAATGGAAATTTGATCTTCTACCATCTCTTACAGACAACAGTTCGTTTGAATCTCATGCAATTACCATTACCCACCCTGTTAAAATCCACTTTGTAGTTGTTTATCGTCCCCCATTTCAACTGGGTAACTTCTTGGAGGAGTTGGATGTGTTAATGTCAAACTTTCCTGAGGATGGTACTCCTCTGGTACTGCTCGGTGACTTCAACATCCACCTATAAATACCCCAGACAGCTGACTTCAACACTCTTCATTAGACCTCAAGCGAGTGTCTACTATGGCTACTCACAAATCAGGTAACCAACTGGACCTCATCTACACACGCTACTGCTTCACTGACAACACTTTAGTTACTCAACTGCACACCTCAGACCACTTCTAACCTCACACTAATTCCTGACATAGCACACACTCCTCTTCAGGTCACCTTTCGTGTAACCTAAGCTCGCTCTCTCCCTCTCACCTTTCCTCAATGGTTTCAACCTCACTTCCTTGACCCTCTTAATTTTCAGCACTGGACACAAACAGTGCTACTGACACTCTTTGCTCCACTCTAACATCTTGTTTGGATACATTTTTCCCCCTTTCATACAGACAAGCACGCACAACATCATATGTCTCCTGGCTGTCCAATGTTCTCCGTGAAATTCGCTCTAAACCCAGGGCTGCAGAGAGGAATTGGCACAAATAAAAAAACTCTACTGATCTTAGTGTCTATCAGTCACTCCTCTCTTCCTTCTCTGCAAATGTCTCCACTGCTAAAACGACATACTACCACAACAAAATTAACAACTTATGATTCTCACACATTTTTTAAAACTTTTTCTTCTCTGTCCTCCCCCTCCTCCTTCATCAACTCTTACATCTGATGACTTTGCAACTTTCTTCACAAATAAAACAAGAGCCATCATTTACCAATTCCTCACACCACAAACTGATGATAACTTCATAAGGAAAAATACACGCTCTCTCACCTCCTTCTTTCCTCTCTAGGATATGGAAGTTTCCAATATTATTATTTCTAATCATCCCACTACTTGTCCACTTGATCCTATACCCACTCACCTCCTTTAGTCCATTTCTTCTTCTTCTGTCATGCGCTTACTCACATTAACAACACCTCTCTTCACACTGGTACATTTCCCACAGCATTTAAGCCGGCTTGGGTAAGCCCACTGCAAAAAAAAAACCTCTATAAATCCAGCACTTTTAGAAAACTATAGACCGGTATACCTTCTTCCATTCATTGCAAATACACTGGAGCGAGTTGTGTTCAAATAACTCTCTGTTTCTTGCACATAACAACCATCTAGACAACAAGCAATCCGACTTCAAAAGCGGCCACTCAACTGAGACTGCCCTACTCTCGGTTACTGAGGCCCCGAGACTGGCAAGAGCAGCTTCCAAATCCTCAGTACTCATCTTGTCCGCTGTTTTTGACACCGTGCTCCTGTGGTTCGAGTCTTACCTCTCAGATAGGTCCTTTAGGGTGTCTTGGAGGGTTGAGGTTTCTAAGTCACAACTTCTTGCTACTGGGGTTCCTCAAGGCTTACCACTTCTCTTCTCCATCTACATGTCGTCATTAGGATCGGTCATTCAGAAGCATGGTTTTTCTTATCACTGCTATGCTGATGACACTCAACTCTACTTCTCTTTCCAGCCAGATGATCTGATGGTAGCTGCTTGCAATGCAGCCTGTCTGAGTGACATTTTTAGCTGGATTAAGGACCATCACCTTCAGCTCAACCTTGCTAAGACAGAACTGCTTGTGGTCTCAGCCAACCCTTCACTTCACCACAACTTCTCTATACAGCTGGGTTCGTCAACCATAACTCCTTCCAGAACAGCCAGGAATCTCGGTGTTGTGATCGATGATCAGTTAAGCTTCACAGACCACATTGCTACTACGGCCCGGTCCTGCAGGTTTGCCTTATCCAACATTACAAAGATTAGACTCTTCTTGTCAGAGCAAGCCGCACAGCTCCTTCTCTCCAGACTGGACTATTGTAATGCTCTCTTGCCTTCCCGCATGTACTATCAAGCATCTGCAACTGATCCAGAATGCAGCAGCCAGAGTGGTCTTTAATGAGCCGAAAAAAGCTCATTAATGCTCATGTTACCCCTCTTCATCAGGTTTCACTGGCTACCTGTAGCCGCTCGTATCAAATTCAAGGTACTGACGTGTGCCTACAAGACAACAACTGGCGCTGCACCAATATACCTAAACTTGCTAGCAAAAGCTTATGCACCCTCCAGAAGCTTGCATTCTGCAAGTGAACGACACTTTGTGGTGCCATCCCAAAGAGGTACCAAATCACTCTCACGGACATTTTCCTTGACTGTGCCAAGCTGGTGGAATGACCTCCCGAACTCAATTCGAACAGCTGAGTCTTCAGCCATTTAAAAAAAAAAAAAACTAAAGACATATTTTTTGCAAGCACCTGACCAACTAATACTAACACTTACCTATTATATTCTATACTATAAAAAAAGAAAAAATTCCTGGCTACGTGTACTGTGCTAGACTAACTGAGACTTGTCATAACACTTGTAAACTGTTGCTCACTCGATGGTCTGATTGCCTCTATTATTCTCCTCATTTGTACACCGCTTTGGATAAAAGCATCTTCTAAATGATTAAATGTAAATCTAATGGTGTGGGGTATATTTTCTTGGTACACTTTGAGCCCCTTAGTACCAATTGAGCATGTGGCTACCAATTGTATCAATTGGGTCCGAAAACCAGTCAGAATCTGGTGTGACCACCATTTGCCTCACGCAGTTTAACACATCTCCTTGGCATAGAGTTGATCAGGTTGTTGATCAGGTGGCCTGTGCAATGTTGGTCCACTCCTCTTCAATGGCTGTGCGAAGTTGCTGGATATTGGCAGGAACTGGAACACGCTGTTGTATACGCCAATCCAGAGCATCCCAAACATGCTCAATGGGTGACATGTCAGGTGAGTATGCTGGCCATGCAAGAACTGGGATGTTTTCAGCTTGGGGCCGTACATTATAATGCTGCAATATGAGGTGACGGTCATGGATGAATGGCACAACAATGGGCCTCGGGATCTTGTCACAGTATCTCTGTGCATTCAAAATGCCATTAATAAAATTCACCTGTGTTCGTTGTCCATAACATACGCCTGACCATACCATAACCCCACCGCCACCATGGGCCACTCGATCCACAACGTTCCCTGAGACTTCCTTGAGACTGTTTCTGACAGTTTGTGCAGAAATTATTTGGTTCTGCAAACCAATTGTTGCAGCAGCTGTCCATGTGGCTGGTCTTGGAGGTGAAGATGCTGGATGTGGAGGTCCTGGGCTGATGTGGTTACACGTCGTCTGTGGTTGTGAGTTGGATGTACTGCCAAATTCTCTGAAACGCATTTGGAGACTGCTTATGGTAGAGAAATGAACATTCAATTCAAGGCAAAACAGCTCTGGTGGACATTCCTGCAGTCAGCATGCCAATTGCATGCTCCCTCAAAACTTGCGACATCTGTGGCATTGTTCTGTGTGATAAAACTGCACATTGTGGCCAGCATAAGGCACACCTGTGCAATAATCATGCTGTCTAATCAGCATCTTGATATGCCACACATGTGAGGTTAATGGATTATCTCGGCAAAGGAGAAGTGCTCACTAACACAGATTTAGACAGATTTGTGAACAACATTTGAGAGAAATAGGCCTTTTGTGTACATGGAAAAAGTCTTAGATCTTTGAGTTCAGCTCATGAAAAATGGGGGCAAAAACAAAAGTGTTGCGTTTATAATTTTGTTCAGTGTGTGTGTGTATATATATATATATATATATATATATATTAGTGGTGGGCCGTTATCGGCGTTAACGTGCTGCGTTAACGTGAGACTCTTATCGGCGATAAAAAAAATATCGCCGTTAATCTATTCTCAAAGTGGGGTTGGGAGCTGGGTCTATACTACGCAAGCTATGATGACTTTCACCCTGATATTTTAGCGCGGATGTATACCTAGCCGAATTGCACTGTAGGGGGCGAGAACGAGTCTTCGAACTAGAGGCTCGCAGTCCGTGATGGACAGATTGTTAACGTCTGGTCTGTGTGGTAATACAATCGGGCAGGACATCCAAACGCTCACCTATCATTCATCAACCTCAAATATGGCTTTTCATCTGAAAGATGTATGTAGTAGCAACTTTACATGGCCGCTCAATATGATGTTAACCTAGAGAAATGTGCGCTATTGAAGTGTTTGTGTGGAAGCGCGTTTGCCGCAAGACAGGCTCCGGTGCGCTCACTTGCTCTTAAAATCTCCGTCATTTTTGGTCATACAGATAAAAGTAGCCTAATACATCTTTCGAATCTGTAAAGACTCTACGTTTATTTGTGTGCACTCAGAATAACAACGAAACGTTGCGCTTTTAAGCAAACAGGATGCGCTTTAGGTCTCATGTGAACTTGAGCGAGAAACTTCGAAACTCGAATATATCTAAAAATACAGTAGGCTACATAGAAAAATATATCTATAGAGAGTGAAATGTCAAAAAAAAAAAAAATAGCAGACGTGTGTGTTAGCATGGATGATTTACATGAAATTTAATCTGCGCAACACTGTGCATAATAAGATGGCTTTCAGTTCAATATAATAACAAAAAACGACATTTTGGGTTTTTATTCAGAGAAACCCGTTCTCAAAGACTTTTAGTCATTATTTGGGTAGCACACATATTCTGAATGCCTTCGGCAGAATTCAAATGAGCCATTTTAATCTAGATTAATCTAGATTAATTCCAAAATTAATCTAGATTAATCTAGATTAAAAAAATTAATCTATGCCCACCTCTAATATATATATATATATATATATATATACACTTTTTTTCTTAACTTACTGTTGTTTTGAAAGAATAGGTTAAGCATTTTCGGGCCCCAACAAAGTTTTGCTTAGGGCCCCCAGAAGTCTAGTATCGGCACTGCAAACGCAGCACTGAGATGGAGTACCAGCACTGATATTTTGCCAGAATCAGTATTTAATTAAATATAATTGATTATCTTCATGAGCTTGTATATGTGCTGTGATGCAGTCAGAAATCAGATTGAAATGTGCTCAGGGGTCAATTTGAGTTTAAGAAGTTGCTCAGTTATTCATTTATAAAGAATTCCAAATAAAGTTCTAACCCAAAACAAGCAAAAAAACTTAAAGAGAGAGAACTTCACTGTCTGGCGTCACATTGGTTGACGGGAGTATGGTCATGTGTTGTGAATCTTCTCTGGGCAGCAGTGAATCCATCAGAGAATTGACTCTCGTATCGGTTCACGAGTCCTGTGACGTCATTCTGCTGATGCTCAATGATGGAGAATCTTAAGAGAATCACTTTTCATAGATGAGCATCAAAACACAGAAAAAATATTTCAGTTCAAACTCTAGACATGTTTCAATGATCTGCATTGTGTTAAATTAATGGAAATGTTTCATGTGTGTTTCTTCTGCTTTTAGTGCTGATATCCTTCATCCACACTGGACTCACTCAAGGTACTGTGCCATACAGCAGTAAATTTGATTTATTAAACAAATGTGAACTGTGTTGTGGTAGTTTATTTGTCTACATGGATCATATGAGAATCCCACATTCATCTCTTTGCTGATGATTTATGTCTATATTTTGCAGTAGCGAACCGTAACTTTTGAACCTAGGCCCACTCCCTCTCACATCGTCAGGGGGAAAACCAAACTACCAGCCTAGCTTATGGTCATATGGTGTCATCTTCTAAAAGCCATATTTTCTAATTCCTAATCTAGTCTTAAAGCAGTCACACACTGGGTGAGAAGCGCAGTGCTGCATTGCACCACGTCCGGACACCGGCGGCACCACCGGCAACTGTCCGCGGATCCCAGCTGCGACTCTGGGCACTGTTCACAATCCAGCCACACCACAGAGCGCCAATCTTATAGTTTTCGATTAAATTACATTAGATTTGTCCCAAATTATTTTTAATGTATATAATGACTTTATCCTTGGCTGGGAGATTGTGCATTTTTCAGCAAAACGTTTGTCTTTGTGGCACTAATAATGACATGCTTCTTATAATAAGGAGGAAGAACGCCTATACTATAGACTGCAATAGTTCGCACTTACTCATTTTGTTTGCTCTGTTATTTCAGTCACCGAATTTCAAACTGTTTGACACCATTTGCTCAGTCTTTAAGCTAACTTTAAACTGTTTGGAGGATAGATTAAAGGTTTTGGACTGCCATCTTGAGCTGAACGTGCCGCGTCAGGTATGCGCCCCATTCATACAGGGCGTCGGCGTCAACGCCTCTCATTTAAGGCTGATTTATACTTCTGGATCGAACCTATGCTATAGCCTTTATGGCGTAGGCTATGCATCAGTTTTAATATATACTTATGCATCGTTGTCCGCGTCATCATGCATTACACATTGTGACGAGTCTGCTGCGTAAAGGGAGACCACGCCGCCAGAGCTGCCGGACCCGCTGTTCGGATGAGATCCGCACCCGTGATACGGCCGTCGGGCTAGGATGCCGGGCCGACCAGCCCCGTCGAGCACCGTGGGCCAAGAGGTAGACGAAGCCGCTGGATAAGCCACCGCCCCTCGCGCCCGGACCTCAGCAGGGAGCGTGTGCGGCCGTCGGACTCCGCCCCTTACCTGGACCCTTCTTTCTTGAACACTGCCCCTCCTTCACAAAGCCCGCAGCACGACGAGGGCACCAGATCCCCCTGTTTATTTTGGACACTTTTCCCCTTGGACACTTTTACTTTATTATTTTATGTCAAATAAAATCTTCTCCGAGGCCTGACGCCATGCCCACTGTGTCTGTCGTTTGCTCGTCCCGCCACAACATGCAAACCGCTAGTCTGCGGTGTCCACGGGCATGTTGCTTGTGTAACCCTCAGTACCATGGCAAAAGCCGAAGAAGAAGCGACTCATTGGAGAAGCATTACAGTCGTGACGGTGACAAGTAAATATCAAATCATTAATTAAAACTACATAAAGGAGACCACAACGGAACAGAAAAAGATGGCATTCTTGTACCACAACAGATTAACATTGTTTGTCGCAGACAACTAGTGATGTATAAAGCTATGTAATATAATAAATGATAAGACACTTGTTCTTTGCTTTGTTTTATTTTAAATAAGAAGGTGTAACATTAAAATATATTAAAGTGAACATAAACACACACACAAAACTGAGGTACATATGGAGGGAGGGGTTCTAGCAGACCAATCATAATGCTTGCGGTCAGCATAGAATAGACGTGCTGTTCGAATTTTGGAGAGTTGCACGTTAGGCTACTCTGTAGCTACTATGTAGTACTAGCCTACGCCGTACTACATAGAGCTATGGTGCAAGTTCGACGCAGAAGTATAAATTGGGCTTTACTTTGAATGGAGTGACATCAATTGTTTCCGAACTGAATTGTGGGTCTGTCGCGTTGCTTAAATGACGTTTCTCGCGGCAGAAGTTGAAAACTTTCAACTTTTCAAGCGCCAATGCAGACGCCAGTGAATCAAATCATCTTATGCAAATACCCTAGCGCAGACGCTAGCCAATCCCGTTCATGCAACATCAGAAAAGTATGTGATTGACTGTTGTCATTATGACGGTCGCATCAGCACCAAGCTTCAGGCACGCCCTCCATCAAGCGTAATGCCAATGCCCTGTGTGAATGGGGCGTAGGACTAAGCGAGATGCTCTAGACACGGCGTGGGGCAGCGCTCCTCTTCCTGTGTGTGACCGCATTTCAGAATTGCAATTAGAAAATAGCGCAGCGAAAGTGACTGATATCACCATATACTGTATATATAAATTTAAGTCAAATTAAAATCCTCATTACAAATGCATCATCACACAATCGGTCTGTGCTCGAAACCAACAAATGTAATGTTTAATGTAAGCCAACACATCATGACGGTGCTTACAGCAAATTAAAGTAACACTTTATGACAAACAAGCATAATTTGTCATTATTATTATTGGCACAGTGACCCAGTAAATGTCCTCACTTATGTAATTTGCGGCTTCCATCGTGACGTAAATAATAGCTAACATTAGTTAGTTTATCAGCGGTATATACTTTTATATATAGTACGTCTCGCTTGGAAGAGATGCAGGAGAATCTATGGCTTTATGAAGACAAGTCCAGACAAAACAATCTAAGGTTGGTGGGTCTACCTGAAGGAGCTGAAGGTGGCAACACAATCCAATTTTTGCAGACCCAAATTCCTAAGTGGCTACCGGCCTTACAAGGGAAGGTGATTGAAATTGAAAGCGTGCATCGCCTGTACACGAACGAAGATTCCACTAGGAAGAATGCACGTCCCTTGATCTTCAAGCTCCTCCATTACAACGACAGGCCAGCGATAATGAAGGAAGCCAGAAATTCACCATCCCTGAACTATGAAGTTGCCAAGTTGTGGTTCTTTCTAGATTTCAGCAAGGGCACTTCTCAAAAAAGAAAAGCGATGCTGGAAAAAAGAAAATGCCTTTTACAGTTGGGCATCGAGTCGTTCCTGTTATACCCAGCGGTAGTTAAAGGGATGAACGGCAACAAGCAGATTTTTTTTAAGACTCCCACAGACCTCGAAAAGTTAGTCTCATCCCTAGATACCGACACTCGGATGGAATCTACCCGACGACGGGAACCCCCAATGGCTATACTCAGCCCGCTAGATTCTGAACTTCAATATTTCAAGTAGGGAGTTAAGTTTCTATTGTATTCATGGACATTTTGATAAGCGGGACACTGTTACCTGGGTTTTGCCTCATATATCGAGTGCATGGCCTCGAATACTTTTATTTCCAGGCAGGTAAGAGAGTGTGTTTTATCTCTCTGGATGCTACCATTTGCATTTTTTTATGCTCTTTGGTTTGTTTGTACATTACGTTGTTAATACCAGGGTTTGCTGTATTCGATTACATTATTAATCTTGTGATTTTTGTGGGGTGACATTTTTGTTTAACAGGAAATGCGCCTCATGTAAACTGCAGCCAGTGAGAAGAAAACAAATATCAAAAGACGGAAAACAATTCAAAGAAATATTCACATACTTTGCTCCTTGTTTTCTTTATTTTGTACTTTTGTCTTTGTTTTCTTGCCTTTGTGTATCTCCAAGTGTTCCTGTGGCTCAGTGGTAGAGCATTGCGTTAGCAACGCAAACGGTTGTGGGTTCAATTCCCAGGGAACACACATACTGACAAAAAATGTATAACCTGAATTTGGATAAAAGCATCTGCTAAATGCGTAAATGTAAATCTCATGAGGCCGTTCACATGTCATGCCTAAAAACGCATTTAAAACGCTAAGCGCACCTCATTCTCCATTCCAAAGTGCTCTGTAGCTTGCGCTCCCATGGTGTCTGCCGTTGCTAAGCAACCATGACCTGCGCTCTTCATGAGGAAGCAGAAGTTTCAGCAAAGGATACATGGATTTCCAGTAACTCTGCTTCTAAATGTATTTTAAAATGGCAATCCCTGCTTGTACAGCTATGAGCAGCTTTTCCTCAATCTTCGCTGATCTAAAGACATAAACAGCGACGTTTTTTTTTAACAACTGGCAAGATGCGTGAAAAGCCGTGCAAACAGGTTGCTGTTCATCGAATCAGAGACAGTGACACCGCAAATATGCAAATAAGAACGTTAACCCGGGGTTTAGGAATGTACAGTGTGAAATCCAGTGGCGTACAGTGGAGTTTCAGTCAGGGCCTTCAGTAACCAAATGTAAACCACATGTACACATCTTACACATCTCCGTTACAGCTAACGCAGCCATATGCATATAATGCACATACTGATAATACAAATGTATAGCCTGAATGCACTGTAAGTCGCTTTGGATAAAAGCATCTGCTAAATGCATAAATGTAAATGTAAATGCATATTGTGCCACACACAGGCTCTCAACAACAATGATGGCTGATCAACAATTTGAACAGTAGGCTAGATTAGGGTAGGTTAAATTCAGAGTAAATTTCCCTACATGGTCACTAAAAGTAATCAGCAAATACACGGTTCACTATGCTCATTCACGTCACTCTAAAATTACGACGCGTCCAAAGAAGGAAAACTGTACAAATGCTGGGCATCCCCAGACCACACCACAGTATTATCAACTCACCATGTACACCTCCATAACAATGTGCATGATACAATACTCATCAAATAATAAAGCACTCACCTGTCACTTGTAAATAAAGTCCATTGGTCTGTCATTCCATGTCCCTTTACTCTAATTAAAAAGTAAACACGGTCAAAAAAATAACTTGTGCTCGGTGCTAGCTGTTAGCCACCCATAGTTGCAATATTTAAAGTGGCGCACAAAACCTTTGCTGGCCTTTGTTAGCGAATTCAGTTTAGGTCTTCCTTTCTCAGTTATTCTCTTTTGCCTGCAAAAGAGCGCTATGAAAAAGGTGTTTTTGGTAGATCGGCAATAAAACCTGGTGTAGAGACGACGGTGGCTGCGGCTGTCATTCTCTTTTCATTGAATTTCACTTTCTTTCCTTGGAAATCCCTGATTAAAGGGGCGGTCTAACGCTGGGGGTAGCAATGGGCACGTCGCTAGTCCCAGGGAGCGGACTGTCATTGAACATAAAAATTTGATTGGCTGATGATTCTGTCAGTAATGCTCGTAACAAATCAGATGTGACTTCTTTCAACAAAAGGGTAGCACTATATGTAGTGCTTGCCCAGACTTTTTTTTATGTAGGTGTAATGCATTTATGAAGCTATTATTTCAGCTTCGGGGAATCCTTTATTAAACATTCAATATTGCTTTGATTGAAGTGATATTTATACTTTATTAACAAATAGTCCAGCGACCATTAACATCAGTATATCTTTAACATTTTTGTTTATCTTGCTTCGTGGCCAACGATAAAACAAAATTAGGACTTTATCCAAATTGAGCTAGAAAACGCAATCTTTGGCAAATAGTTTAAAACTTGAAACTTGACATCATTCTTTATAAATGAAACAAGGATTATTTGCTAACTGTTATTCTTCAATACATGGACTAAACGTAATAGAACACATACACATACATAAACATACACACATATCTGGGCCCGTATTCATAAAGATTCTAAGAATCCTCTCAGAGAGCTCCTAATTTAGCTTAAAAATTTCTAGCTAGGAGTCTTAGCTTAAAAGTGATTCAGAACCAATCTGAGAGCAACTCTGAGCGAGGAAAAGACAAAAACTTTTATCTTAGTGAGGAGGCGGGGCTGACCCCGTTGCTTGCTATGACACAGTCTTTTGAAGACTGTGATTGGTTGGTTGTCCAAGAAGGAAGTAAGAGCGCTTTTAAGAGTAGGGTTTATTATAAGCCTTCACTTTGAAATTACAAGCGTAATTTTTCCTGTTTTACCGTACTCTCTCGCGCGTGCACACACATTATATTCTTAATTTTTTATTTATCATGCTGTCATTCTTAATGTATTTTATAAGAAATGAACAGCGACACAATAAGGTTCTGAAAGTGCTGTAACAGACCCAAATCATCGCTTCTGCATAGTTGCATTTTTCCAGTTGCCAAATATGTTAATGTAGTTAATGTAGTGATTACGTCCATTTCTGGTGCTGTGGCATTTCTGCGCAGTGTCAGGGATGTTAGCGTGTCTCTAATCAGATCGGTCACAGGGATACATGTCTTTAATAAGATCTGTCACAAACATGATCCTGCACGATCTAATGTGCAGCGTCTTATTTACTCACTGTCATGCATTGTGTGCAACACATTTCTTCTCCCTCTTCATGTTTCATCCATGTTCTCCGCTGCTAAAGAAACTCTTAAGCTTCTTAAAAGTCCTCGTCCGTACTCCTAACAATTTCGGACCTTAAGACCTCTTTTAAGGGTTAAGATGCTTTCTGAATTACTTTTTTCTTTACTAGGATCTTTTCTTTAAATTTAAGAGGAAACACCCACATTTCTAAGAATTTTCTTAGAATTTTGTTACTAGGAGCAACTCTTAGCACTAAGATTTTTCATGAATACGGGCCCAGGAGTTTTGTGGTTAGAAGAAAGTTTAAAGCTAGCACTCTTTTGCTATCTCATAACTTTAACTACAGGAAGATCACAGCAGAGACTTTGCTATCTTTTCTGCATACAGATCAATTCATCAGTTCAGTAAAAATATGGAGAATTGTTTGATTACTTGCTTTAAGTTGAGCTGGCCGCAGATCTTTTCGTTTCCGTGTGTTTCCTGGAAACCTCCGGCTGCTGACGTCGTTACGTGGGGTCACTGGGGAATCACTCTTGTGATTGGCGGTTGCCTGGTTCCTTTGTGACACGATGACGCTGTTAAGATGCTTGCTTTAAGCTGTTACGGCTTTAACGAAGTTTTAAGTCTTTAGCTGGTCAGACTGATGATAAGGCTGTGATCCAGCGCGACCAGTGAAGATGAAGCCGAAGCTTCCAGCAAATCAGCGAGCAGAAGGTGCGAGCAAAAGCTAACGTTAAAAGCTGTTGTTTCTATTTTAACAGACTGATTTCAGTTCGCCCACTAGAGGCTTCTCCCAATCAGATTGTTCTTGTGGGGCGGAGCTCCGCCCTCCACGGCTCATTTTCCATGCAGTAAATCTTCTTGCGTAGTTGCTTTAATCCCATGAAGAAAATATCCTAACACATTCTATATGTGTTTGTAATCATACCTTATTATGATAAAAGTTCACTTTCATCCATACCAAATTCTTGCCAATGAAATCAGCTTTCATTCAAACTCATAAAGCAGGTATCTGGCATACCCAAATGTACATATTCAAATTTGATCTACTACGCAATTAAGGCATAGATTAAACTATCCTACGTTCTAACTAATTGCACCTGGTACTAAACCCAGGGAAAGTTATGCGTCACATATTAAGAAAATACCATCGGTTCCAATAACACAGCAAGCTTATACAAGACATAAAATACAACTTTAATATATATTGTCTCTTGAGCATGTCGCTATAATAGCAGCAGCAACTATTAATTGTCGTTTGGCACACTTTATAAATGTTTTAGTCTCTTTGTCTGCTGAGAGACACACAAGGGTGATTTGAGAAGCGCAACAGAGAGAGCGAGGGTCCTTTGAAATGTAGAGAAACGGGAGGTGTCTGGGGTCAGGAAGTCACCTTTTGATGTGTATCTGTGGAGGTTCAGTTCGAAAGTCTCACCATAAAACAGTCCTCCATTATTGAATTATACGTTAAATGGTCATCCGGGACCATGTCCAGATAGAAAGTTATTTTGTCCCGTTTCGGTTGAATTATGGTTAAGTGATGATAACCAACAGTGAGGTCCTGTTCTGGAATGCATCCAGATGTTTCCCTTAAATCTCTAAAAAGGAGTTTTTAGAGGTCTCCTGATATAAATAGACTTAGGGAAGGAAATCGGCCAGCCAGTTAACTGCGGATTGTTTTAAACTTTTACGACTTGCAGACGCTGGGAGAGGAAGTTCCTTGGGAATGTGCTGTTTCTCAATCATTTTGTGCGTCTTCTATCTCAACAAGGCTCTACATAGGATATTCCAGTTCAGCCTCAACTAAACTAATCATAGGCAATTTTGTGGACATTACACAAATGAAAATGAAACTTAAATAATAAATAAATACAATTTTATTTTTTATAGGGCCAACAGAGAAGTCCCTGTTGCCCCTGACGGCCCACCACTGGTGAAAAGTCTGCTAATGAATACCCAGAGTTAACAGTTAACCTCAGGTATATTACGAGCAGTGTGAAACGTGATTACAGATAAACCATAATTCTGATTATCCGGGGTTTAGATGACCCAGGGTTAACAATTTCAAGTGTGAAAATCACTCAATTGAACTAAATGAATTAAAAGAAGCTTTAGAATCGATTAATAAGGGTAAGGCCCCTGGCCTGGATGGTCTGCCGCCAGAGTTGTATCTGGTGGTATGGGATGTGCTTGGACCCAGTCCTTAATTCCTTACATTTTGCAATAGATACAGGTTGTTTTCACAGAGACCAGAACACTGCCCTTATTTCCCTGATTCTGAAAAAAGAGAAGAACCCTCTTTGCTGCTACAGCTATAGGCCGGTTTCACTGGCCCGTTTACACCCAACTGGGATTGGATATGGGAAAGTATTCCTGCAATGTCCAAGAATCCTGCTCATCAACTTATACACTTTAAACTGATTCACAAGGCCTATGCAACACCATATGTGTTACACAGAATGAAGTGCTTGCCTACTCCTTTATGTACATTGTGTAATGCAAACACCACGAGAGCATCACTACCGGGAGCAGAAAGTGTCTCTCTGAGGGCCTAGAGGACCCTGACGGTTTCCCACTGATATTTAGCTGTCATTCAACTTCACCAATAATCATTTGTCTGTGTAATTCTTCATGCTGCTAAAACACTGATAAATGTATAGTAAAAAATAGGTTCAAATTGTAGTTTGTTGCAAACATGTATACTGTTTTTAATGACCATTGATCATTGCTTTTTTCCCTCTGTTCAATTGGTCAACATTTGTCAAATAAAGTCACAAATTAACCACAAAGCAGAAAACAAATACAGAGAATTTATTTGGCACAAATATTAAACACCCACAATGTAGAACACTGGTAATCTGAGGGGACGCTTCAATAGAGAACACAGGCATTTAGAAGTGACATCATAACACATCCATAATAGAGAACAAATACATGTCACATATATGCCAACAATCCCATGATGTTACAGTTACATTAATGATAAAATATGTGCTACTTTGATGTACCAGGTAATGCCATGATAGCATTGGCCTTGTTTTCTGTACTGCGTAGGATATTATCAGATTTATCTGGCTCATTTTCTGTCGTTTCTATAATTTAATTTTCCTGTCATCTGTTTGCAGTGTGTCGACCGAAGCAGCAGCAGCTTCAGGGGCAGGCTTACGAAAACACTGAAAGAGCGTGGTTCATTTCATATCTCCTTTAGGGATTCACATTAGTTAATTTCAAGATTGCGCACTCAATGCTGCATAAGAGCTGCACAATTGCAATAGACGCCAACAGAAATACGGTGTGATTGTCAATAAGTCGGTGCTTCGCAACACAGACTGTGTGAATTTATGAATGAACGTGTGAAATTTCTGTTACAAAACAATGTTGTTATGCATCCGCATGCTTTTTAAGTGGGTATACGGAAATCCTTTACATTTCCTAGTAGGTATATGGCCTATACCGGCGTATCACGTAGACTACACCGCTGCATATAACACACATAACCAACAAAACACCATGCTTAAGTTTTAAAGTAATACAGTAACAATTGCAAAAAATTTTAATTTAAAAATAAATAAATACATTTACTGACAAATATTCATTTTTTTGTGTTATAATAATGGTGTTTTAATAATGTCTCTACACAAATCTAAATGAGCCATTGAGAGATCATTGTATGATCACATTACATATTATTTTATTTTATGGCAGCAATCTACCACTAAATCAGGTCACATTTTCCATGTTATCTCCATGAATGAAAGTTAGAATTTACATCAAAAGTAATTTTATTAAATACATATATTAAAATAAAGGATCACTATTATTTAGTGGTGGGCAACATTTTTTCGTCACAATTAATCATGGCCCAGCACTGCTATATTTTTTTTAATAACAATTTTATAACCAGAAAAGCAAACTAATGCAACAATATTCACTGTAATTAATGACTGTGTGTCTGTACAATCTTGTGCACCTGTTATTAGTGTTATTCATCAAATATAATTTTGTTTTGAAAATTTGTAAGATATGAGAGACTGAGAACAGACTCTGACTGAAAGTGAAAAGCTCATTTTGAATTATAATAAGTGTGTTGTTTGCTCGTTTCACAGAGAGACCCAAACCTGTAGTTGGTGTTGATCCTGATGGACGTGTGTTCAGAGGAGAGACGGTCACTCTCACATGTGACATACAGCACACAGGAGACTGGACGTACAGCTGGAATAAAGATGGAAAACAAGTTTACTGCTCAGAACAAAGCCAGAACTATATAATCTCATCTGTGGATTGCTCTCATAGTGGTGTGTACAGCTGTAGAGGAACTCAGTCACAAGCTCCAGATCTCTCAGAGTGCAGTGATGGAGTTTCACTGACAGTATCAGGTGAGAGCTCATGTGTTCTTCACACGAATCCTTCTTTTTTCATAACAGTGGTATTGTCTGCAGCATTTAGCTTCAGTTACAATTGTGTTTCTGTTTAGAGACAGAAAAAAATGTGACCTAGATGTTATATTCATTCATAAATGAGATGCATTACATAGAAAATATATGCTTTGCCTAAGAATAAATATAAATTTCAAATCTCAAAATCTCACATTAACTGCCAAGTACTTAAAATAGTCACTTGCTTCAAAATGTTCTGGCATTTATCTACATACTGAGTTGTGATTGGTTTGTCAGTAACACTTTATTTTGATACTCCACTTTAGACATTCTACTAACACTAACTTTGCAGCTATGTCAACTAGCCATAACTAACCAGTCATATGAGTATTAGTAGACTGTCTGCTTAATATCTTCTAACACTTTATTTTGAAGGGTCAACAACATACTATGTCAACGTATTCTACAAATCCTAAACCTAGTCTATTCTGAGAGTTAGTAGACATGTAGTTGCAAATTAATGAGAATTAGTTGACATAGTTGCAAGGTTACTTATAGTTAGTATTATGTCTAAAGTGGACTATCAAAATAAAGTGTAACCGGTTTGTCCTTTTCACAGATAATAAATATTTTTTAGACATCAATTGCAAAAACAAGAGAACCATAGCCTTAGATCTGCACCGTTTAGAAAAAAATGATAATAACCGTGGGACCCGACCAGATTTCTTGCGACGTGGGATTACATTTCTGAATAAAACACAGTAGCGGTCGGTAACTCTGGTGTAATTTGAACAGGAGCCGGCGGTCTAAGAATATCCCGTTCCCAACCTCCTTTCAGAACAGTATATTTGCGCTTTACTCATTCATCGACCACCCGTACAGCCTGCACTCAGGACTGTTATGCACGTGCAGCACACATTGACTAGTGCTTTCTGCATCATGCATTTTATTTTTGGGGTCTGTGTACCAGATAGCACACTTACGTCTGCAAGATGTCTGTTAAAGATCTCTTGATCTGGAAAGCATCTGCTGTCTACAAACATCTGACAGACGTCTGTAAGATGTCAGTTTTACATACATTCTAAATCATAAACATCTTAAAGACATCTAATAGAGGTCTATTTGACATCTAAAAGGAAACATCCTATAGACGTATTGCAGATGAGCAAACAGCCTAGAAAATACGTCTTGCAGATGTAAATGCAGACGTCAAATAGTCGTCTCCGAGATATATGTGTGTTATCAGGGGTCTGCACTGGTTTTTTTTCTCTGCGCTGCTTTTCCTACTGTGTTGACAGCAAAGTGTTAAACAAATGTTGTATCTTGACAAGACCAATAAAATTACAAATAAATTTGTGCAGAACAGACTACATTTTTATTCTTTATCACTCTCTTTCAGTAGTGGAAATTTAAATGTGAGATTCTATAAACGAAATCTAAATTTAGCGAGAACATGTTGGGTCAGGAAGAAAATTATTCTAAGCGGACAGTGGGAGAACAAAGAGTGAATAGGCCTATATGGCGGGAGCGGGACTAAAAAACAAGAGTTTTTTCTTTACAAATCCTCGGTTTGTGTTTCTAATTCATGACTGGCATTTTGTTTAGTTCGTTCTCTGCATTCCTCATAATCACGCAATGCCGACATCCTATGTCATCACCAGAACTGCTTCCGCATATAACAGATAGCGGAAGTGAAAGAAAAGGATTTATTACATTTTAAATATGGATATTTTTCTGACTAAAACGCATGGATTTGCTACAAGAGGCCACCCCCAGAGCCGTGTGAGGCACATTTTACTACAGATGCGCACACATTATTTAACGTGTTTTGGACAGTTGAACAGAAACTACAAAGATAGAGCTTTGAAGTGCTATGACTAAGTTTAACCCTCTGGTTGTGTTCGGACTCCTGTCACACTTGTGGTGTTCCCGGTCAAAAATGACCGGACTCCAAACAACTGCTTATAAATCTGTCATTATGCTATATTATCACCAAATATTGGATTCAATCTTTTTGTCAACTTGTTTTCTTTCATTTAGGACAGGTTTTGTGTTTCTATTTGCATCTGATTAATCTTTAGCCTCATTTATCCGAAAGTAGGCACCTCATTTTTTGAGTGAAAAAAGCATTTTTTATGAATAATTTTCACAATATGAGATAAAAAATTATGAAACTTGGCACTGTTTCTCACACTAGTGTACTTTAATGTTTAATCAGGAGGTTTGCTTTTAAATGCTTTTATTTTGTACAAAATTGCAAAAAGTCACACTTGTGGTGTTCCCGGTCAAAAATGACCGGGCTCCGATCAATTGCTTATAAATCTGTCATTATGCTATATTATCACCAAATATTGGATTCAATCTTTTTGTCAACTTGTTTTCTTTCATTTAGGACTGGTTTTGTGTTTCTATTTGCATCCGATTAATCTTTAGCCTCATTTATCCGAAAGTAGGCACCTCATTTTTTGAGTGAAAAAAGCATTTTTTATGAATAATTTTCACAATATGAGATAAAAAATTATGAAACTTGGCACTGTTTCTCACACTACTGTACTTTAATGTTTAATCAGGAGGTTTGCTTTTAAATGCTTTTATTTTGTACAAAATTGCAAAAAGTCACACTTGTGGTGTTCCCGGTCAAAAATGACCGGGCTCTGATCAATTGCTTATAAATCTGTCATTATGCTATATTATCACCAAATATTGGATTCAATCTTTTTGTCAACTTGTTTTCTTTCATTTAGGACTGGTTTTGTGTTTCTATTTGCATCCGATTAATCTTTAGCCTCATTTATCCGAAAGTAGGCACCTCATTTTTTGAGTGAAAAAAGCATTTTTTATGAATAATATTCACAATATGAGTTAAAAAATTATGAAAATTTGCACTGTTTATCACACTAGTGTGCTTTAATGTTTAATCAGGAAGTTTGATTTTAAATGCTTTAATTTTGTAAAAAAAAATGCACAAAGTCACACTTGTCAAAAATGGCCGGCCATTGAAAGTGAATGGGGAAGAATGAAAGTAAGAGAAACAACTAGTGTTCAGGAGCATGTTGTGCTTACAAACATAAAGGCCTTTGCGTGTGTGAATGCATGTATACTCACGCTATCACACACACACATGCTCAAACTGCCTTGTCTTTAGCCTGCATTGACTTCAAAATAATATTTTCTTTCATCACATATTCTAGACAAAACATTATGGCAATAGGTTTTGAGGCTTTCATGTTCTCACAGAGTAGACGAAAGTTTACAAATAAATGCTTTAGCACAGAGAGAGAGCATATAAATGCCTCACATCACCTTGCTTGTCATTCAGTCTGTGTCAGCGCAATGGCGAAGAAGCTGTCTTTACAAGAGGTTCTTGATCATATTACTGATCAAGAGAATAGCGGGAGTATAGCGGGAATAGAGGAAGAGACAACTGAAGATGAATCTTACAGAGAAGATGCATTGCAAGATATATTGGAAGAGGAAAACATCACTGAACAAGCTGAAAACCTTGCAACAACTGAAGAGGAGCAATCTTCTGATTTTGAGGGCCAAGCTGAAGTTGATGTAACATTCTGGTCGAAGGATGGAAATTTGTCCTGGTCATCATCTCCAACTGAGAAGAAAGGCAGATTATCCACAGAAAATGTCATAAAGATGACACCAGGGTTGACAAAATATGCCACATCCCGCATTGAAGACATAAAATCATGCTTCAACCTGTTTCTGTCAGAGCCTATTGAAAACATAGGCTAATTTGCTCCATGACTAATTTGCAAATGCAGGGCAAACATTTGCAAGGCACATGCACAGTTTATTTGTGAGTCATGTGAATAAGTTCACAAAATGACCAGTTGCACGGCACATACAAATGCTAGTGTCAGTCACTTGCATGAGTTCAAACAACAACCAGGTGTTCGTTGATGTGGTTCTCTATATGGCAATGCCAATGTTTTTGTTTTTCTGTCACAATGGTCAGATTTGTTGTTCCATGATATTGTCTCTGTTTGACAGTGTCAGTGTGCAGGATATATATAACTGAAATATAACAGTTTTGGTTTGTTGTTCCATGAAATGTTATAATGTAAAAAAATCGTAATGTGTTCTTTCTTGTATGTCACGATGGTCAGATTTATCAGGGAACGGCATAAGTGTTACTTTGTGCCCCTTTTCAGAAAATAAAAGCATTTCAAAATAAAGGTCCTGCTTTTTGTGATCTTCCCCATTCACTTTCAATGGCCAGCCATTTTTGACAAGTGTGACTTTGTGCAATTTTGTACAAAATAAAAAAAATTGAAAGCAAACTTCCTGATTAAATATTAAAGCACACTAGTGTGATAAACAGTGCAAATTTTCATAATTTTTTTACTCATATTGTGAATATTATTCATAAAAAATGCTTTTTTCACTCAAAAAACGAGGTACCTACTCTCAGATAAATGAGGCTTACGATTAATCAGATGCAAATAGAAACATAAAACCAGTCCTAAATGAAAGAAAACAAGTTGACAAAAAGATTAAATCCAATAATTGGTGATAATATAGCATAATGACAGATTTATAAGAAATTGATCAGAGCCCGGTCATTTTTGACCGGGAACACCACAAGTGTGACTTTTTGCAATTTTGTACAAAATAAAAGCATTTAAAAGGAAACCTCCTGATTAAACATTAAAGTACACTAGTGTGAGAAACAGTGCAAATTTTCATAATTTTTTATCTCATATTGTGAAAATTATTCATAAAAAATGTTTTTTTCACTCAAAAAACGAGGTACCTACTCTCAGATAAATGAGGCTAAAGATTAATCGGATGCAAATAGAAACACAAAACCAGTCCTAAATGAAAGAAAACAAGTTGACAAAAATATTAAATCCAATATTTGGTGATAATATAGCATAATGACAGATTTATAAGAAATTGATCGGAGTCCGGTCATTTTTGACCGGGAACACCACAAGTGTGACTTTTTGCAATTTTGTACAAAATAAAAGCATTTAAAAGAAAACCTCCTGATTAAACATTAAAGTACACTAGTGTGAGAAACAGTGCAAATTTTCATAATTTTTAATCTCATATTGTGAAAATTATTCATAAAAAAAGAATTTTTCACTCAAAAAATGAGGTGCCTACTTTCGGATAAATGAGGCTAACGATTAATCAGATGCAAATAGAAACACAAAACCAGTCCTAAATGAAAGAAAACAAGTTGACAAAAAGAATGAATCCAATATTTAGTGATAATATAGCATAATGACAGATTTATAAGCAGTTGTTTGGAGTCCGGTCATTTTTGACCGGGAACACCACAAGTGTTACTAGTTGAAATAAAACCCACAAAAAATTACGAAAATTTACAAAAAATTTATGAGAAGTACTTATACCCTATGTGAACAAAGTCAGTAAGTTTGAGTCCAATGCGATAACGTTAACTAGTATTTTCAGGAAAAAGAAAATCTTTTTCGGGTCAATTTGACCCGAACACAACCAGAGGGTTAATATAACTCTGATTGGATTCGTCATAAAGAAGAAAGTCATATACACCTAGGATGGCTTGAGGGTGAGTAAAACGCAGACAAATTTTTGGGTAAACGAACCCTTTAACAGTTAAAATTGAGTGATGTGGTGGAGATCAATTAGTTTATATCATATTTATATTTTTGAATGTATATTTTATATTTATTATTACATATTTATGAAATTGGATGGATACACATATGTATGTATTCAATTTATAATATTTTTTGTGCAAAATATTGTTTTTTCAAAGTTTACATATATTTTTGAATAAATCTAAAACCTTTTTCTAGCTTCAAGTCCATTAAAAACATTCATTTAAAATGTTTAACTTGTTTTGCTTAGTTAGGATTCTCCATATGATCATATCAGCCTCTCTAGTGGCTCTAACAATAAAATGCAATTTTATGTAATTTTTCCCCACCAGATGACTTCAGAGACACTCATTGATCCAGTTCAAGCGACCTAGGCTCATTGGAAATACTTGCTTATACCTACAGTTCTGCTAAACTAAAAAAACAAATAACTTACCTATACATACAAATCACTTCAGTTTCCAGTTGAAATTACCACTAGAGGCAGTAAAACTCCGACTTGTTTTTCTTTCCACACAAAGTATGATTTGCAGGTCCAAAGTTTCGATTATTAAAGCCTAAATGTTGCATAATTACTTGAGGAATATTATGTTATGAATTCCAAACAATTTTAACATGCTGTGAGATTTTAAACTGAAGCATTTGAACGTTTTAGACACATATACAGCTTCATAAATGCATGCAGTTTCTAATGCAAAAGGTTTGCTCAGTACGTTATACAGAGTTGCACTTGACTGATGAGCTCTGGTATGAGCCCTGTGAAATTACAGTTTGACAAAACAGATTAAATCTGCATAAAAGAAGTTAAAATAGCATGGCTGGATTGGCTGCATCAACAAATGCATTTTTATATCACTTAGGGTCAGGAATTTAGGGTTGTTATATATTTGAAAGGATATTTGAAAGACCATTAACTTTTAGCAACAGTCATCAAATATTTTAATTATGAAACACCGCAACACGTACCTGAAGCAACTTAATACAAACACAGCAATACGTTCCTATATTAACATAACAAATATGTGTCAGGGTAACATACTGAACCTGCATTTTGAACCTGACACTCACTGGACGTGTCACTTTAAAACTGCAGTGAAACGTGCAGTAAGAAACGTAATAACGGTGGTACAGAAATTAATTTTGAGCCTGCAGCACTTATTTCAAATGAGCCTGGGTTAAGTTCACGATGTATCAGCATAAAGCCCTAAACACACAGCACAATTTTTGGCTGTCCCAGACAAAAGATTGGCATCGTGAAACAATCGTGTCCAATCAGAAATTTCCACGATTGCTTCATGATACCAGTCTTTCATCTGGGACAGCAAAAATCATGCAGTGTGTTTCGGGCTTTAGGGGTGTAACGGTACACGTATTCATACTGAACATTTTCAGTACGGGTCTTTTGGTTCAGTACCGAACAAATCATAAAAACAATTCAGGAAATTCAAACAATAAATGCCGTTTTGGCGCTCTTTAACACCTCAGTTCTGAAGGCAGCGTAGAGCACGAGAGAGCGTAATCATCCCTTCCTCTTTACTAGTTTTAATGTGAAATAAATACGAATTAACATCTCATGCCTCATGTAATCGCACAATCAGTGTTTCACTCTTGGAAAGATGTGATTAAAATGACTTGTAAACTAAATGTTATGTAGCATTTAATTTACCTCAGGCAAGTCATCAGTGTCCACAGTTCATCAGTTCACCAGAGAAATAAAGTCTAGAGGAGAGCATTTCACAAAATATTAGATTATACTCATTATATTTTACTTTACCTGTTAGTGATATCTTAATAATTTAATGTTGGCTATATTTAAATAAATATTTTTAATAAAATAAAATAACTATATTTCAACAACAAATATATATTGTATATTTAGAAGTTAATTAAAAAAACTGCATTGAGTGCAATTTACATGTTTGCATACAATCTTTTAATTTGAGTGTTGATTATTGTAGTTGTATAAATAGTAATTAAATATAAGTTTGGGCTCAGTTGTTAATTGTAACCTTATAGTAGCCCTAATGTAAAAGGGCCCCCCTATTGTTTAAAGCAGAGGTAGTATTTTTATGAGATAGATTTAAAGAAAATTTTAATTCATTTAAAGAAAGAGCAATTTGTTCAGTAAAGCATTGTTTAATTTATATATATATATATATATATATATATATATATATATATGTGTGTGTACCGTATGTAAAAAATGTAAAGACATTTGCTCATTCGCATTAAAATATCAAAGATTTAAGGTAACTAAAATAAAAATGACCAAAATATTATAAAAAACCTACATAACTTATTAGAAATATATTAATCCAACCTAACATTAAAGTTTTTAAATATAAATTTATATTGCAATAATTTTACAATCAATCTTAAAAATAATGTCCAAACAACAAAGTCTGTATAATTTTTTATATTTGTTTAATGGCATCTTTTTTATGACTGAAGGCCAGTATCACTGATACAAACACTACTGATGTCTCTCTAAAAATTTTCACTTTTATATTTAGCCATTGACTAGCCATTCAACATTACAATATAATTGAGACATACATTACTTTAGGAGTTATTTTTTTTATCTAAGTGAACTTAAAACAATCTTCACATAAACCCATTATACTAAATGTCATATTTACCTGTGCCCTTCAGTAGAAATATATAGAAATTTAAATTTGTTATCAAACACTAAATTCTAAATTACATATAGATTAATCCTTAAAGCTATGAAAGTTATTGATTTATTTTTTTATTTTAATATTTGATGAACAGACATCACAGCAGCTGGTTATTAGGTTGTTCAGGCTGCTATTTCTTTAAGAGCTGCAGCTGCTGAACGTGACGTGGATCTGACACACTTTGTATTTTCTCTCAACTCTCTTCACCTTTTCAGGTCTTAAAGTCTCTACTAATGAACTGATGAGTTGAATTGGGTGTGTTAGATGAGGGAGACAGTGCTGGGATGCTGCAGAACAGTTTTGAAAACCATTTCAGAGACATGTTCTTAAATCTGACTCGTATATAATTGTGCCGTTAAAAGGTTGTTGCCCCTTCCTGTTATTATTATTATTATTTTTGCATATTTGTCACACTTAAAACATTCAGATCAAACAAATTTTAATATTACACAAAGATAACTCGAGTGTGCTCAAAATGCAGTTTGAAATTAGAATTTCATTTATTAAGGGAAAAAAGCTGTCCAGACCTGCATGGCACTACCTGAAAAAGTAATTGCCCCCCAAATCGAATAACTGGTTGTGTCACCCTTTGCAGCAACAACTGCAATAAAGCATTTGCGATAACTGTCTTTTCACAGCGCTGTGGAGAAATTTTGGCCCACTCTTCTTCGCAGAATTGTTTTAATTCAGCCACATTGGAGGGTTTTTGACTGTTTAAGGTCATGCCACAGCATCTTCATCTCAATCGGATTTAAGTCCGGACATCGACTTGGCCACTCCAAAACCTTAATTTTGTTTTTCTTGAGCCATTCAGAGGTGGACTTGCTGGTGTGTTTGGGATAATTGTCCTGCTGCATAACCCATGTGTGCTTGAGCTTGAGGTCACAAACTGACGGCCGGACATTCTCCTTCAGGATTTTCCGATAGAGTGCAGAATTCATGGTTCCATAAATTATGGCAAAAACAGAAAACAGAAGCAGCCCCAGACCATCACACTACCACCACCACCACCACCATGTTTGACTGTTGGTATGATGTTCTTTTTATGCAATGCTGTGTTGGTTTTACGCCAGATGAAAGGGACACACACCTTCCAAAAAGTAAAACTTTTGTCTCATCAGTCCACAAAATATTTGCACAAAATCATGGGATAATTATGATATTTTTTGGGCTAATGTGAGACGAGCCCTTGTATTATTTTAGGTCAGAAATGGTTTTTGACTTGGAACTCTCCCATGGATGCTCTTTTTTGTCCAGTTTCTTTCTTATTATTGAATCATGAACACTGACCTTAATTGAGACCAGTGAGGCCTGCGGTTCTTTAGATGTTGTTCTGGGTTCTTTTATGACGTCCTGGAGTCATCCTTGCACTCTTGGAGTAAATTTGGTAGGCCGGCCACTCTTGGGAAGGTCCACCACTGATCCAAGTTTTCTCCATTAGTGGATAATGGATCTGATCGTGGTTCGCTGGTGTCCCAAAGCCTTAGAAATGACTTTATAACCCTTTCCAGACTGATACATGTAAACTATTCTGTTTCTCGTCTGTTCACTTTGTCAGACAGGTTCTATTTAAGTGACTTCTTGATTCAACATGGCAGGCAGTAATCAGGTCTGGGTGCGGCTTGTGAAATTTAACTCTTTATAAAATAATGTGGTTAATCACAGTTCTTTCATGATTTAATGGGGCAATTATTATTTTCATGTAGTGTCAGATAGGTTTGGACAGCTTTTTTTTTTCTTAATAAATGAATTTATCATTTAAAACTGCATTTTACATTTATTTGCATTATCTTTGTATTTGTTTGATGATCTGAATATTTTAAGTGTGACAAATATGTAAATATATAAGCTCTTTTAACAACTGGCCCAAGGGTTTTGCTGTGAGTTTAATAACAAGACACACCATAAGTTAATTTATACATAACGAATGAATATTACTCAACTATTAGTGAAAGTTCATTGCTCATTGAAAATAGTTGTTTGAACTCAATAGGGAACAAATGATACAATTATTTAGTGTTTGTTTGTTTGTTTTAAATATGAGGAAGATCTGTTAGTGTCAAATGCTGTATGTTGGGATTTCACAGTTTCTGTTGAGTTTTGTGGTTTTCAATTGTGCTACAGTGCCTTGCGAAAGTAATCATACCCCAAAAAGTTTTTTCACTATTTGTTATGTTGCTTCCTTATGTGAAACCTATTTAAATTACTTTTTTCCCCCACAGCAATCTACACTCCATACACCACATTGACAAAGCAAAAACAGAATTGTCACAACTTCGTTAATTTATTAAAAATAAAACAAATTAAATAAGTACATTGCATAAGTATTCATACCCTTAACTGAATATCTATCTGAAGCACCTTTACATTCTCAAGTCTTTTTTTGTTTGATGTGACAAGCTTTTCTCATCAGCATTTGGCAATTATCTGCCATTCTTGTCCCCACCTCTCAAGCTCTGTCAGGTTGGATGGGGGCAGAGGCAAATTTTCAGGTTTCTCCAGAAATTTGATTGGGTTCAAGCTCAGGCTGTGGTTGGGCCACTCAAGGACATTCACAGAGTTGTCTATAAGCCACTCTTGCTGTGTGTTTAGGTTCATTGTCCTGTTGGAAGGTGAACCTTCTGCCCATGCTCTGGACTGGGTTTTCAGTTAGGCTATCTCAGTATTTTGGTGCTTTGAGCTTTTCTTCTACTCTGATGAGTCCCTCAGTCCCTGCTGCAGAAAAACAGCTCCGCAGAATGAGACTGCTACCAGCACACTTTACTTTTGGGATGTACTCTGCAGGTGATGAGCAGAACTGGTTTCCTTCAAACATGATGCTTACAATTGAGGTTCATCAGACCAGATAATCTTGTTTCTCACAGTCTGGGGGTCCTTTAGGTGCTTTTCTGCAAATTCCAAGTGTATTTTCATGGGTTTTCACAGAGGAGATGATTGAGTTTGGCCACACTGCCATAAAGCCCAGATCGGTGGAGAGTTGCAGTGATGTTTGTCTTTCTGTAAGTTTCTCCGATCTGCATGTATTATCATGGAGCTCAACTAGAGTGACCATCGGGTTCTTGGTCACCACTCTAAACAAAGCCCTTCTCCATCAACTGCTCAGTTTGGGCAGGAGGACAGCTCTAGGAAGAATCCTGGTTGTTTCAAACTTCTTCTATTAAGGGTAACAGAGACTACATGCTCCTGTGACCCTTCAATGAAGCAGAGTTTTTTCCCCGAACCCTTTCCCAGATGTGTGGCTTGACACAAACCTGTTTCTGAGCTCTACAGGCAGTTATTTTGACTTCAGGGCTTGTTTTTTCTTTATTAGCTATTAGACCTTTTATTAAGACGTGTGCCTTTCCAAATCATACCCATTCAATTGAATTTGCCACATGTTAACTTCACTCAAAGTGTATTAAAATCTACAAGCAATATGAATGCTCCTGAGCTAAATTTCAATTGTTGCAGATAAGGATATGAATACTTATGCAATGAAATCAATCAAGTTTTTATTTGTAATAAATTTGAAAAGATATTAAAAACCTTTTAATGGTAAAGCATTTTTGCTTTACCATTATGGTGTATGGAATGTAGTTTGATGTGGGGAAAAGGTCATGTAAAGATGTTTAACATAAGGCTGCAACATAGCGTGAAAAAATTAATACTTTCGCAAGGCACTGTATTTTGAATAAAGTATGTGTTTAGGTTGAGGACAGACTAGAACATGTTGAAATTATTCTGCATACTGGTTTATTTAAAAGTCAGTAAGTGTGTATTTGCTGATGAAGTGATGTTCATGTATGTGTGCTATTGCTAGCTGATTATTTCACTTAATTCAGTTCCAGATACACAAAGTATTTGAGCAGTGTTTAGTTTAATTTTACATGAAGAAATATTCTTTGTTTAGGGAAATCAAATGAAATATGTTAACAGTAATAATGTTGTAATGCCAGTTTAATATAGAGCTATTGTTTCAGCTCCGGGAATTATTTATTAAATATTCAATATTGCTTGATCGAAGTAATATTAATATTTAACTTACGATTTATACTTTGAGTGTTCGTCCAGCGATTACTACATCAGTATATCTCTTAAATCTCGCTTCTATTGCCCCGTGGCCCCGGTAACAATAAAACGAGATTAATAATTTCTCAAGTTTTAGCTAGGTAACGTTATCTTTGGGCAAATAAGGATGAAAATACTTAAAATCACATTCCAGAGACAATTCTTTATAAAACGAAACAAGGTTTATTCATGATACTAATATTCTAACATATTCAATAACACACAAACATACATACATACGAGAGTTTTGAGGTTAAATGTTGAAAGAATACCATTCTTTCTATTTCATAACTTAACTAACCAGAAAAAGATCACGAAAGATGCCTAGGCTTTCTTTTCTGCATTCAGATCAAATTTTACCAGTTCAGTCAGAGTTAGGAATGTTTAGTTTGTTATACTTGCTCTCTGTTGTTGAAACAGGCTGGATGTTTGGTTTCGTTTCCACGTGGGTTTCCACGCGTGCTCTGGGAGGACTCTGCTGCGTCGCTTCGCTGTCACGTGGTCGGTTCGTGCTTTTTCGGTTGCTCTCGTGTGGAGACTTGAAACTGCTGCGTGACTTCACGGGGAAAGCTGTGTCGGAGGCTGTTTGATGCAAAGTTCTGCAATGTTGCGGCATTTACACAGTCTTTGATCCGTGTATAATTTGCCTCAGCCGATCTTTTGCCTCAGCCGGTCCGGGGCGTCCCTGCGACGTTGGAGAGCGAGTTTCTTTTGAACAGAAACAGAGTTACAAGAGAGAGAGCTGCACGCAGGCGCGTTGTTTTAAACTGTCCGGTTTGGACATTGCCCACAGGCGGCTGGTCCAATCAGTGTCCGTATGGGGCGGAGCCCCGCCCATGTCCAGGCTTTCTGGGGTGGAATTTATGTGATCCGATATTCCATTCATTCCGTGGAAGATACAAACTTACAGATTTTATATGCATGTTTAGTCACACATGATGCTAAAGCTTAACGGTCATGCACACCAACTTATGGCTTATGACGCCAGCTTCATTTAGAGACTAAACATCGCATTTACCAGGCACACACATTACATTACTCGGATTATACAGTTTAAGGCACGCATAAACTCATCCCACCTTTCTAAACAATTCACATTCACACAAGCATATGAGAGAAAGAGTACAACAATTAATATCCATATGTTTCTTGTGTAGATGAATTATTATTATCATGAAATGAATGTGTCTCTTGGAAATCTTCTCGTGGCCACTTCTCTTTGTTCTGTGACCGAACGAAATCGCGCGCTTTTGCGCTGATGCGAAGGGGGAGGGGTTTTAGAGAGACGCTGATTCTTTCGGTGACTTGTAGAGGCAGTTGAATTCCTGCCGATATACGTTACAATGTGCTGACAGAATAAATTTAATAAATTGGTTTTGGAACGTACAGTTTTAGAGGTTTCTTTATGGAAATAAACAAACAAATAAATAAATACATTAATTAATAAATAAGTAAGTAAGTAAGAGTGACCAATGACACCTATAAGTGAACTCAACCCTGCATCACTGTCACTTCCAGAGAAACTTTGGCCGACTCTGACTGTAAATCCTGAGAGTTCAGTGTTCACTGGAGACACAGTTACTCTGAGCTGTGATGTGGGACAGTTAACTGGATGGACAATTCACTGGAGCAAAGACTCAAACACTGAATCCACGGGTGATGCAACTAAAACAATCAGTTCTGTGAGCGTCTCTGATGGAGGAAGTTACTGGTGTAGAGCACAACGAGGAAACTACTACAGCGAGTACAGTTGTGCAGCTGAGATTACAGTAAAAGGTAAGAGATGTTTTACTTTCTATACAGTTTTAAATTTAAGACAACTTTGTGTTTGTTATAAACATGATAATTATTGTCATATAACAAAGTGTTGCCAGTTAAACTAAATGTACAAAAATTTAAATAATAATAAATCAAGCAGCACATATCATCTGAAATATTTTCAGACACATGAAGTGTGTTGTTTGCTCGTTTCACAGAGAGACCCAAACCTGTAGTTGGTGTTGATCCTGAAGGACTTGTGTTCAGAGGAGAGACGGTCATTCTCACATGTGACATACAGCACACAGGAGACTGGCGGTACAGATGGATTAAAGACAACAAACACGTTTACAGCGGACAGAAGTATAAAATCTCATCTGTGGATCCGTCTCACGGTGGTGTGTACAGCTGTAGAGGAACTCAGTCAGAAGCACCAACATACTCACAGTTCAGTAATAAAGTTAAACTGACAGTATCAGGTGAGTCTGTTCATTTTTTCTTGCATCATTTCAAAACAAACAGATTGAGTAGATAACCAGGTAAAAGTGTTCCTGTGTGGCTCAGTGGTAGAACATTGCGTCAGCTGAGCGAAAGGTTGCGTGTTCGATTCCCAGGGAACACATGTACTAATAAAAATGTATAACCTGAATACAATTGTAAGTCGCTTTGGATAAAAGCGTCTGCTAAATGCATAAATGTAAACGTGATCTTATTTTGACTGACCTATCATTCTCACAGACATTATGTTCTAGGATAATTTGTTAGAGGAAAACAACTGCACACTCACTTAAGCATATTTATTGACCAACGTTTCAGTTAGTAACCTTTTTCAAGGTATGATACTGGAGTTTTTCTCAAAAAAAAGTTTTTTCTTCATTATACATGAGCAGAAAAAGACATTATCACTTAGTGTAAGGTGGAGTGTTTCAGAGTAGATGGAGAGTAGAATCATTTATAAACAATCCAAGAAAGAGAGAGATAAAAAAACCTAAACAAAACCAGACAAAGGGTAAAGAAGGCAAGACTGCACTGAACGTGTCATGGCCCATTAGAGCAAGAGATGGATTCCTTCCATTTAGTCAATGAGGCTCGAGAAGCAGAGTTCCAGATGTCAAAATAAGACTTTATTAGCCAGTAACTAAGCCGAGATACGGTCACTGCAGCTACTGCATCTGACTCTCTGTCTGTCTGTACATCCATTGTATACCTTTCTCACTACCCAAACTTGGTAGTTCCGTTTTTTTATCGGCTATGCTTATCTGGTTTGCCACAATTAATCACTAGCACACCTGGTCCATTTTTAATGGTGAAATTGGGCTGAATCAGCCCTTTTAAAAATCCTTCATCCCGCCGTCCCTATCGGTTGGCAGTGGTCCCATGAGACATACATCAAACCTGTTTACATGTTTTTGTCATATTCTGGGACATTACCCAAAGTTCATAGGGTTATTCAAGTTCACTAATACACTCCATTGTAAAGCACTAGTAAAGCCCAATAGATTGGAATAATTCAACATATTGACCAGTTTATGGATTACATACATAATATTTTGAGCAAAATAATACTATATCAAGTAAATAACATACTATAAAGTAAAATAACACAATATATTCCCCCCTCTGAGACTTTACGAAGTCTCACCACTAATAACCCTTGCCCAGAGTGCAACACCACAAGTCCACCCATCCTTCTATCCTTCTATGAACCAATAAGGTCCTCCATTATCTCTTCTCTTAACAAATGGCTTCTTTATGCTGCTGCAAGTCAGATCCAAACATCTCTCCTCACCATTGACTAGAGAAGAGTAAAAGAATCTACTTCCCTACCTATGCATTCTTGGGGGTCAATGAACACTCAAAACAAATCAGCAATGTGTTTTAAAGCATGTGCATGTCTTTTAGCTTTGCCCATGGTTGTTATTAGAGTTGAGCCGGATACTCGGCTGAAACGAGTATCCGGTACGGATAAAGCACTTTTGCCGAGTACGAGTATCATACGAGTAATACGAGTCAATATCTGTGCTCGGATTGAATACAAATTCTCATTGGGTAGCTGACTGTGTCTGCGTTCTGTGATAGGTTAGTCACAGCGCCCCTCTCCTACACACATACAGGTTTAGGGGCCGCTCACATATCGCGTCTTTTGCGCGCTCAAGTTCGTTATTTCAAATGTAGACGCGCGGTATGCGCGCTCATAATGGAAGCGACGCGGTCGCGGTGCGACGCGCTCGTTTTTTCCAGGCGCGTCCGCGCTGCATCGAGATAAAAACATCTCAACTTTTCAGAATGCCGCAAGCGCACCGCACCTTCTTGTAACGGAGAGCGCAGCTGATGGTTGCTTAGCAACGACAAACGCCTCCGGAGCGCAACCGCCCGAGCGCTTTGGAAAAAAAGGAGAAAGCAGCGCGCCTAGCGTTTTCCATGCGTTTTTAGGCGCGATATGTGAACGACCCGTCCCCTATTGTGTTGCTGTGTCCCGCTCTGCTCACTCACACACAGAACACTGAAAAGAGAAGAGAACAGCGCGCTCTCTCTCTGTCTCTCCCTCAGTCACTCAGGTTCGCGGGTTTTTTCCGTTAACGTTTAGGGTTTCTTCAGCTTCAGGTTTGTTTTTTACTTTGGTTTGTAGTACTTACTTATTAACCAGTAGAGTTTTGGTAAACGTGGGGTTTGTTCAGACGTGGTGCTTGGTAGAATGCGACTCGCGTCTCTGCCTGTCGGAGATTTTTTTTTCTTTTTTAAACCTTTTAAACCAAGAGAGTGTCTGACACTTTCTTGCTGTATTTCATAAAAAAAAGGAAGTAGTGGTATAAAACTATATTACAAATTAATTAGCTACACACACATACCTGGTAAAAAAAAAAAAAAAAAGAACCAAAAAAGAAAATTCACACTGATCATAAAAAAATTAAAAGTTAAAAAAAGAAAGTGATGTTGAGATGAAAACTCTTGTTCATTACATTTTACTTCATAATTGCAACCGCATGTGTTGTATTCATTGTTGCAAAACTTGTTCTGTATATAGTTCGTTTGTTATCGTGATCAAAACCATTGATCTGAAGATTAATGCTGATGCTGTCATGTAAATAGTTTTCTAATCAGCAATAAATATAACAATTTCTGATCAACCCATATCAATTGCATGCTTAAAATAACATACCGGTTAAAGCCCCGCCCATTTCAAGACAACCCGACCCACGTCCAGGTTAAATCCCGCCCACTTCCGGGTTAGGCCCCGCCCAGTCCGAGTACAGATACAGATACAGATAATTCATATGGTTAACAGATACAGATACAGATACAGATAATGCTGTACTCGCTCATCCCTAGTTGTTATGGTTATGTAGAGTACATGAATGATTAGTCAAATGATTACACTTATCAAATATCAAAATTAGAAAAACAAAGTAATGTAATGCAATATATTATGCACTGGTTTATCCCACGCTGCCAGAGGAACTCCAAACATTTCCTGTAGCCTGGAGCTCTATCTGGTGATGTTGTCCTTCGTTGCCAGAGGAGCTCCTAGGCAGATCCAATGTCCTTCAGCTCTATCTGGTGTTGGAGTAGATGGTGGGTTTTTAAACCTCCAGTTGAATCTACTCATGCTGCTAAGCACTGAGGTGCTCGTCGATCCTTCCTTCTTCTCATATTTTCCAGTGATGATTTTCCAGTGTAAGAAGAAACAAACTACATACTGATAACGAAGGTTAAATGAGGAATACTTGCAAATAAGTAGTAAGCATGCAAACTTTCTTTATCGTCCCCTTTTCTGGTTGCATTACCTCGTAACACGGACACTGACCTACTTAAAACCTTCAGCGTTCCCTTTCTTTCCAAAAATAATGACATTTCACATTTGACTTATGTAAGAGATTAAAATGCTCTTTAGAAATATATGACTTCAGGAAGGGATATATGCCAAAATAAAATACATAAACCCTCTAACTTCCTTCCTACTCTATCCCAATATTCTAATGCTACAAAATAATATGAAAAGAAATTACAATGAAGATATTAACTCCCTTTCTATCAAAGATTACAATACAAGATGAAAAATAATGAATGAAAAGAAAAGGCACCCCTTCCCTACCACTCTGTCAAGAATGTTTTACACAAATTCATCCAGTTCATCCAGTTCAGGTCCCACTGTATGTATGTGGTACATCCAATGTCAATTCCAGTTGGTCTCACCGACACATTAATCATCTGTTTGGCTGCAGCACTGGCCAGCATTGATCTGATGAAAGGCACAATACAACAGAACAACAAAAGAAACACAACAACAATGCCAATTATAATGCCCACTTTGGCTAACCCTTACAAGTATCGTTTTCCTCTAACAGTTCTTATCATGTCTGCATAGTCCATGACTAGATGTTTGAATGGTCCTTCTGGGACTGGTATATGACCAATTGGAGCAGATACTCCTTTTCTGACATTATTTTGGGCACAAACGTCACATTCAGATAAATACTCGTCCACCATTGCTTGTAAATAAGGCGACCAATAACCTTGACGCTTTATTTTTCTAATCACTTCTTCTGCTTTTTGCATCATGGGGCCCAAGTCTTTAGAAGCACAGTTTTTGTTTACGTATAAGGTAACATGAGGAACTGAGTTTGGTACTTCAAACCACTCATCAATGAATTTTTCCCTATCTACCTGCAGAGCTGCTCCTTCTGGTCCTACTACTATGTATTGTGACATCATAGACATTTTCAGCCCTTTTGTGTTTGCTAACCATCTTTTTTCAAGTTCAGGGTCTTTGTTTTCATCATACTTCATTGTACAATTAAAGTCAGTTTTTGGTAGGCTTGGCTCACAAAGCTGTTCCCGTATGTATCTTCCCCATTTGCTAATTGTTCTTTCCACATCTTCTTTTAGCTCTCCTAACCAATATATGTTAGCACATGGTTCTTGTGTTTGTTGCAATGTTGAGACATTCATTTGTCTAAATGCCCTATCATCTACATAAATTCCGTCAGGGGTACACCATATCTGCATTTTTAGTTTACATATGGCATCTCTGCCCAACAAATTGACAGGTGTATGTTCCGAGACTAAAATTGGTATTCTTATTTCAGTGTCTTTCAGGCTTATGCTCACAGGGGCCGTCATAGGAAGTAGCTGAGTTACCCCTGAGAATCCTACTGTCTTTATATATTTTCCAGACATGGGGAGGTGCGAGGCATATCTTGGATTTAAACACGAAAAGCTGGCCCCTGTGTCGAGCATCAGAGTAATGTATTTTCCTTCGATATTAACGAATATCGTTAATATCGTTCAGGCCCACGCCATGGGTTAACAGGGCCTAGAGCTTGGGCTTGCACTTGTTGTTGTCCATAGTTGACTCCTGGAGCCATTTGTTGGTTATATGCCCAATAATTGATGGGGCAGTCTCTTCTGTTGTGTCCAGGCTGATTGCATCCCCAACACACTCCTGGTGGGCCACCAACTCTCTGTTGATTGTTGTTAAATCTTCCTCTGCCGCATCCTCCTTGTTGTTGTTGTCTATTCCAGTTCCTGTTATTTGACTGCTCTGGCTTGAGATAGATGACAACTGGTGCTGGTCCTTGTGGTGTATTGACTGTTTCAGCAGGTGTCGCTTGTGCTGTTGCAGTCTGATATGCTGGTGGATGCACATTCATTGGTGCTGGTGGATTGACAGGCACTGAAGTATTGACAGGTGCCATCACTGCTGACTGGTCTTCCTTCTGCACTGCTTGAACCTTTTTCTTATTATTTAGCAGCTCCTCGAGCTGCATCTGGGTCAGTTTTCTTTGTAGCTCTTTTTCTTGGTTTTTCACCTTTAATTCTTGTCTTCTGTACTGCTCCACAGCATGGACCACATGGTCTCTGAACTCTTTGTGTGTCTTTGAATTCAGTCCTACCACATCTTCCAGTTTTACTTTCACTGTTGAAGGCATGGCTTCCACAATGGCGGTTCTGAAGAGTGCTGTCAGTACTTTGTCTTGTTCTGGATCTCTTTCCAGTTCCTCTTTCCAACGTCTTAGTTGTGTCTGGATGTAGGTGGTGGGGTTCTCAGTTTCCTCCATTGGTTCCCCCTTCAGGAAGCCTGGGTCTGTTTGCATTGGTATTCAGCCCTCAGTGTCAACCAGATGTCACTTCGATGCTTGTCAAAGGAGATTCCATCTTCCTGAGGCCTATCCACTGCTTGAAGGAGGCTAGATTGCTTGAGGATGTCATTCATCTTGGAGGCTCCCAGGCACTTTGCAAGCAGGGCTTTGATATCACCCAGGGCCAGAAGTTTTCCAGCTGTTTCTTCTTCGAATGTTCTGATCCATTTCCCGGCACCTTCATGAATGTCTGGAAGGCGGGAAACCAAAGTGTCCAGATCTTGGCCGGCCCAAGGTATATATTGGGCGTGACCTTGCTTAATGAGGATTGGGCATTCAACTCTTGGGGCTTCAGCTTCTCTTGATGCCCTGGTTGATCTGTGTTCCTCCCCTCCTCTTCTATATCTTGCATGACCAATGTCCCAGCTACTTGCTTGTAATGTTTTCGCTGGACATAATCATGTGGGCTTGGGTGTGGCTGCATTGGTTGACGTTTGCCAATCAGTTCATCCAGCTCTTGATGCAATGAGTTCACAGTCTTTTCAAACTCTTCTCTTGTCATGTGGACAACCTGTTTGAGATCCTCTCTTGTTCTGTTGTACCTTTCCTCCATCTCATCCAGTGCGTCCTGGACGGAATCAGCAGGTTACATTCTTCCTTCAGGTGTTTCCTCAGGCTCTTCAGCTTGGTAGTTCTCCACGCCTTCACAACCTGATGTCATATGTCTGTGGTGGCCTGCCAAGTTTTTGAGCATTTCTGAAAGATAATGATATGTGGGCGGCTCACCTGTTTTCTCCTCCTCTCTGCAGTCATCAGCCCTCTCTCTTTCCATCCTTGGCTCCTCTTTGTGGGCTGTTCTCTCTCTCTCTTTCTCTCTCTCTGTCTTGTCTGTGACAGTGGCGTGGATGTTCTCAGCCTCTCCCTCGGTTGCTCCAGCCCCTCCCTCGTGGCTGTGTGTTTTTCCCCTATTGCTTACTGTTCCTCTTACTTCTCTTGTGCAGCTCTGCTCTTCTTCAACATCTGTATTTTCATCATGTAGGTATCCCTTAAATTCTATTGGCCCCTTCAAATCTATTTTTCCCTGTACTACAGGCATTTGGTTAACAGCTTGATCACAGGAAGGAGAATATGGAGGTGGCCTCTCTTCTTTTGTTTCATTGTTTTTATTCTCTTTTTCTTGTTTTTCCATTTTTTTTTATTTAATTCCATATTGTTTGAACAGGGTTAATACCCCTAATTCTCGTTCACTTTTTTTCATTTCTCTTTTTGGAGGTGTAATTGGTCTTGTAATTTTTTATCAAGACCACCATTTCTTTACATACTGCCACATCAAATGTTCCCCCTGCCGGCCACTTAGTAGCCAATTTCTTTGTTCACTCTGCCCACTTCCTTGAGAGTTCCCTTATTGTTTTGTTACAGGCTGGATTTCTAGCTGACAAGAACTCTACTGGAGTTGACATCTTTGAAAGCCAGATTTATTAACCTGTTTAATATAATGAATTATTATTACTATTATTATTATTATTGTTTCCTTCAGTGATTTACCTCTCTAATCCCAGCCCTTTAATTACTTGTTAATCTTCACCAGGCTCATCAGACGAGGATCACTAAAAGTATCCGACCCCTGATTTCCACCTGGATTTTTGCTGGGCGAAGGATTTATCACATTTTATAGAATTTGGTTAGACTTTCTCAAATATTTTTAAATAATAACAATGTGTTTTCTAGTTAATAATTAATCTTTCTCATTGCTCCATTCATTTGGATTACCATAATATTCATCAACTTTGTACATTTTACTCTGCTTTGGATGAGATAGGCACAAAAATGATCACTTCTAATGTCTCTACTCCTTTTCTCTCCCTCTCCTGTATTTGACCTTCACTTCCAGCAGTGTTTACTCTCACACACATTCGCTCACACACAATGTTCCCACTCTCACTCTCTTTGTCTCACACACACAGAACAACAGAGAAAAACACCAACAGGTCTCGGTCTCTTTCTGGGAATGAAAAATCAATCAGTTTTTATCTTTTTCTTTATCAATAATTCAGTTTCACAATTTGGATCACAACGTCGGCAACTTGGATGGTGTCCAAATAGCCGACAAAGCCAGTTTCTTTTTTTCAACTCTTACAATGTCCTTAACAAACTCTTTATTCTCCATTCAATGTATTTATCTTTATTGGTATTGTTTTTTCATTCCAGTTAAGCCAAAAAACATTTACATAAAACATATATCATGCACATTCAATCTTATACACAGCGCAAAGCAGCCAGCACGGTTAATGATTAAGCCAAACATTCAATGCTTCAATGCCTCAACACACACACAGATATCTCTCTTAACATACAGTGGACAGACAGACAGAGACTAACGATTTAACTCTTTCCAGTCTGCAGACACCCGCTCATGCAACCCTTCCGTTGTGGGAACCCGTCAGGGCCACGCTCAACCAACCACGAGCGGCTCCCTGATATTTTCCTTGGCGCTCCCACTTTGGAAGTTGCCTGTACGGGATTTTATGCCCCTCTTAGGCAATCCACTTCTTTATGCATATAATCTCTTAGCAATCTTTCGCATGCGCGACTTTTGATATCTGGAACTCCTTAAATCATACTTGCCTTTTCATTTACTTTTCATTAATTTAATTCCAATCCAATGTCTAAGATTCTTTTATTGGTGAAGCCCTGTCTCAGATTACCATCACAGGTATGACCTTAGCCAACCACGCAAACAATCTTTATCTCCAATTTAAGCCTTTGTTTTTGATTAGTTTGCGTGCCAGCCAGGCCCTCTGCCCACGATGGTTCTCAGGGACGCGGGACCTCAATCCAGTCCCATCTGGGTCGCCAAGTTTATGTCGTGGCCCACTAGAGCAAGAGATGGATTCCTTCCATTTAGTCAATGAGGCTCGAGAAGCAGAGTTCCAGATGTCAAAATAAGACTTTATTAACCAGTAACAAAGCCGAGATGACGGTCACTGCAGCTACTGCATCTGACTCTCTGTCTGTCTGTACATCCATTGTATACCTTTCTCACTACCCAAACTTGGTAGTTCCGTTTTTTTATCGGCTATGCTTATCTGGTTTGCCACAATTAATCACTAGCACACCTGGTCCATTTTTAATGGTTAAATTGGGCTGAATCAGCCCTTTTAAAAATCCTTCATCCCGCCGTCCCTATCGGTTGGCAGTGGTCCCATGAGACATACATCAAACCTGTTTACATGTTTTTGTCATATTCTGGGACATTACCCAAAGTTCATAGGGTTATTCAAGTTCACTAATACACTCCATTGTAAAGCACTAGTACTGCCCACTAGATTGGAATAATTCAAAATATTGATCAGTTTATGGATTATATTCTTGAACATACATCATATTTTGAGCAAAATAATACTATATTGAGTAAATAACATACTATAAAGTAAAATAACACAATAAACGTAACATAGACAAGCCATCAATGAAAGACAACACCAGACAAAGAACAAGGGAAAATACTGGGGTTAAAAATACACTGTATAAACAAGAGGCTGATTAATCACTATGGAGAAAATAAATAAATATATATAGTAACAAACAAGGCACATAGCAAACAGAAGCTAGACACAGGAATTGAAGAGGGAAAAAGAACAAAAATATAATTCAAAACAAGAATAAACACAAAACAGCACAAGACAGCGATATAACACTCAGTCACAGAAAGTTCAGATGTCCAGCAGACGTGCAGAATCATCTTTAGTGAGTATTATACAGACACAAATAAAGCTGTAAAAAGTGGAATGTTTCTTAGTGATTAAAAACTTTTTTTTTTTACTTTTACACTCAAAGTTTTTTTAGTTATTTAATTTCTTAATCATGTTCATGTAAACAGAAATAAAACAACAAAAACTACAAAAACTAAGAAACAGTATAACTATTCATTCCTTTACTAGTGGAAATCAAACTTCATATTTAAAGTTCTCTGTGTAAATAAATAAACACACACACACACACACACACACACACATGCACCATAAGACCATCACTCTCCACATCTCTCCTCTTTAACATCAGTGTTACACAAATACAGAAACTCAGATCAGATCATGTTTCTGACTAGTTCACTGAAAGAGATCTGTCTTCTTTCTTCACAGATTTACCCAGATCTACACTGACTGTGACACCAGACAGTCCTGTATTCACTGGAGAGACAGTCAATCTGAAGTGTGTGATTGAGTCTAACAGTGACTGGAGGCAGAGAAATAGCCTGAGACATAACTGGAGATTTGACAAGAGAAATGTCTGGATAGATGACTGGATATATGAGTGGTATAAAGGCAGAGACAGAGTAATGTTACAGACGTATGATCGTTACACTGTAAACAGAGACACTCTCACTATCAGAGGAGCGAATGAGTCTGATCAGGGTCAGTACTGGTGTAGAGGACAGAGATATAAAAGACCAAAATCATCACATTTAAGCTCTGCTGTTTCTTTCACTGTGATAGGTGAGTTGAATATCACTGTCCTCATAAATTTACTCTACAAAATGAAAAATGGTCAACAACAAAAAATGATTATATTGTACAAAAAAATGTAAACAAATTTGTTTATTTGAATCTGGAGCGCTGATCGTAGTTTTGAGTTTTGAGCGGACGTGGAGGACTATAATGCGATATAGTAATTTAATCATAGCCACCCTCAAAGGGAGGGAGGGATACCAGGCTCAAGAACAGCTGATCAGGGAGGCTCACAGAGAGCCTCACAACCTGACATAACTGCAACAAAAATTCTAGATTGATTTCATTCATTACACAGTTAATATTATGAAAAACAAACAAATGGAAACAAAAAGGAATTCTGAAAGAGAAAGGACTCCTTGTCAGATTCCTTCCATGCTTCACCTACAATCCCCATGATCAGTCTGTCTAACTGCCTCGGCAGCCACGAGACCTGAAACATGGGCGGGAGGCACTCAATTCTCAACCTTTTCATAGATAATCATGCATACAAGGCATTCTTATTTTCCGAATGCTTCTCGCAGCATGCATTTATCTCACCCGAGAGCCAAAAACACTGTTCAAACACTAAATTCTTCCAAGATCAGGAGAGAACAGAAACTGCTGAGGATACATAGCATTAAGCTTGTTCAACTCCCTCGAGAGGTGAACATGCTTGTGCAAGCGCTGACTAAAACTCGAGTAAGAGTACCTCTGCTAGTAGCGCCCTCTAAAGGATGCAGCGCGAGTTCCCTTTCGAAATGGAATCTCTGTTCACAGTTCATCTCAGGCATCGTAGGATTGGATTCTGTACACAGTTTACACACTATAAACTACAGACACAGTGAGGATTGTACAGTTGTGTGCTGTGCTGGACCAAACACCTCAGTCTGAAAAAAAATAAAAATAAAATAGGATCACAAATACAAACAAAATACAAATTAAGCTCGGATGAGCTTTATTTGTCACATACACAATTATACAGAGTATAATGAGGAGTGAAATGTGTTCTCTGCATTTAACCCATCCAAGTGTACACACCTGGAGCAGTGGGCAGCCGACTGTGCAGCGCCCGGGGAGCAGTCGTGGATCCATTAGGCCAACGACTGCCCGATCATGCACTTACCGACTTTGTAAATAGTGACAGAGAAAAACTGGCCATCATACACTCCATGACTGAGTGGCAAAAATATTTCCAGACTTTAAAGGTCCACTGAAGTGCTTCAAAACACAGGAAGACATATCAAGCAGCCCCGCCCCCTTTTTTAAATAGCCACACAGTTATATCACAGTTTGGACCAGAGCAGTTGGGCTCGGTAAAGACACATTTGACAGCATATGACAGCCACAATAATAACGGTTTAATTGTAAAGTGTCCTTGAGCTCTGGAAAGGTGACATATAAATACAACATTATTATTATTATTATTACTGTTTTATTGATATAGCACTTTTCAAAAGACCCACTAATAATATGTTTTAGCTAAATATAATGTGATTGTATATTAAGAATTCAGTTGTGTTTACGTATCATAGAAAAACATGAGCTGCTGTAATTCTGAATAGTTGTGGCTGGTCCTGTGATTCTGGAAGGGTATTTTCACTTTTACTGTATACTTATTATCAATGTATACAATTAATAATTTTTACAATGAATATTTTTACATGTTTGTTTCTGGGTAAGTTCAATCTGTATCACCGTCTTCTTACATTCATGTGTTTCTTGTGTTGTGTAGATGGTGATGTGATTCTGCAGAGTTCTGTTGATCCTGTGATTGAAGGAGTTACTCTGACTCTACACTGTTTACATCGATCTACAAACTCCCCGATCCTCGGAGCTGATTTCTATAAAGACGGATCACTCGTCCAGAATCAGACGACAGGAGAGATGAACATCACGACTGTCTCAAAGTCACATGAGGGTTTCTACTCCTGTAAAACAGAGAGAGGACAGTCACCCAAGAGCTGGATCTCAGTCAGAGGTGAGAGTCAGTGGAGCTGATGAGATGTGATTCATGTGTAATCAGTTACTGACTGATGTGTTTATTATAACTCACATTAACAAAAGTAAAACAAAACATATCAGAAATACTGAAATACAGTGAAATCATCAACACCTCATAACCAACATCCAAGTGAAGAGGGCATTAACTACAGGGTTAGAATACAATTTACTCACTCTCATGTTATACTAATCCTGTATTTTATTTGATGTGGTGTAAACTATTCCCTTAATACAGAGCAAAGGGAACATTGTAGATTAGATATTTCAGTGCTTTTGTGTTTACGCACACACATTTTGGTTCCCCAATAAACTTTTTGAAAGCCTTTAGGGGCTCCATATGTTTCTCAGTAATACAGTACAATACAATACAATAAAATACAATATTTATTTGTAAAGCACATTTAAAAACAACCAAAGTGCTGTACAGAAGAGAATAAAAACACAGAAATAAGATTAATAAAACAAGGCTATCAAATTTAAAACACAACAGTAACAAAACTTAGGGTGGGTCTAAGTTGTCTGTTAGGGTGGGGGATTGTTTAATATCAAACCGAACTTCTGTTAATTATCTTGGATGCATCCTTGACAATGACTTAAGTGGTGTAAGTATGGCTATGAAAGTCCTGGGTAAGGTCAATGCTAGAACCAAATTTCTTGCCAGACATGTTAGTTTTCTTGATGAACAGCTTATGAAATTACTTGCATCATGTTTAGTGTCATGTCATTTCAATTATGCATGTATTTCTTGGATGTCTGATTTGTCTCGTGGTTGGTTGGATAAGTTACAAAAATCTCAGAATAAATTGATACGGTTAGTGTCAGGGTTTAGTCGATTTACACTTGTGGAGGTTTCCCATTTTAAGTGTCTTGATTGATTGCCTATCGAAAGTAGACTAGAATATATTAAATAAAAAATGGTACATAAAATGATCAATAATAGAGCTCCTTCCTATTTTAATGTACTTTTTTCTAGGGTAAATTAGCAGCATTGTTATAAAACTAGGCAAAGTCTTATGGATATTACATTATGTCGTTTTAAAACTATGTATGGTCGTAGGTCTTTTAGATACTCTGGGGATCTGTTTGTCAAATTTTAAGTTATAATCAAATAAAATGCCCAGATTTATAGCCACTGAGTTTCATATGGTGCCAGAGGGCCACAGTCAACATCTAACACACATGTTAATTATTTATATAATAAACATATAATTATTTTGGTTTTATTTTCGTTTAAATGTAAAAAAAATATAAATAATTTTTATTAACTTAAATTATTCTAGAATGGCTAACAGCAGTTGTATGCCGTTTATATCATTGTGCCTTAAAGGAAAGTAGATCTGAGTATCACCAGCATATAGATGAAAGGATACTTTATATTTGTTAAAAATAAAAGCCAAATGTAGCATATACATGGTGAACAATACTGGCCCAAGGATTCAAGTTCAAGTTCAAAGTTTATTATAAGCCCATAAGGCAATTTTTGGTGCAGCATCAAGTTTGTTAACATAATATACAAAACACACAAACAAAAACAGCAGACACAACATCCTACAAATTTAAAAGCCTTACAGCAGTGGGAATAAAAGAATGTCTATACCGATTACTTTTAAGTTTAGGCATACTATAACGTATACCAGAAGGAAGCATTTTAAATTCATGGAACAGTGGAAGAGTACAATCTGCAATAATAATTTTAGCTTTCTGTAAGACAAACTGATCAAAGCTAAATGATAACCCAGTCTGTTTAATGCCAATTATCTTACTACCTTGGTGGACAATGCCATTCAATGAATTTCGATGTTTAACATTTATATTACCATACCAACTGCATATGGAGAAGCAGAGCACCGATTCAATATAAGATTTGTAGTACATGGTCATAAGAGTCCTACTGATATTAAAAGTAGAGAGCCTTCAAAGACAGTGTAACCGTTGCTGGCCTTTTTTACATACTGCTTCAACATGAGTATCAAAATGTAATTTATTATCAATTATAATTCCAAGGTACTTGTAACTACTAGCCCATTCCACCATTTGACCTTTGACACTAGTTGGTTGAGGAGAAGAAAAAGGACTGGATCTAAAATCAATTACCATATCTTTGGACTTTTTTATGTTTACTTGCAAGAAGGCACAGTCGCACCATGTCAGAAAATCATTCACCACTGGACAATGACTATTCTCATCCCCAGTCAACAAGCTAACAATGACAGTATCATCAGTGAATTTTAAAATGAATCTCGGTGTCTACTCACACAATCATTAGTATATAAAATGTAGAGCAAGGGTGAGAGAACACATCCTTGGGGAGAATCTGTGGATGTAATGAGGGTACCTGAAAAGGTACTGTTTACTCTTACTCTCTGCATTCTATCACCTAAAACAATCTAGTAGCCACCCCACTATCTTAAATTGTAATTTAAACTCTGAAATTAATTGATTTACTAAAACATGGGGTTGAATAGTATTAAAAGCTGACGAAAAATCTACAAAGAGCAATCTAACATGAGTTTTCCTTCCATCCAAATGTTTCATAATCATATTTAACAGGGTGGATGAGGCATCCTCAACTCCTCTTCTAGCCTGGTAAGCAAACTGCAATGGATCTAAAAGACTTTGAGTTTTCAATAAAAGTTAATCCCTGACAAATTTCTCAAAGCATTTCATCACCAATGATGTCAGAGCAACAGGTCTAAAATCATTTAGAGTCTTAGGATAACTTATCTTCCTTACAGGCACAACAATGGCTTTTTTCCACAACTTACACATTTTTTGAAGATAAAGCAACTTTTGGAATATATTATAAAAAACAGGACCTAACTGATCCGCACATGTCTTTAGTAAACGTCCCCCAATCTTATCTGGTCCAGAAGATTTTCCCACCTTGCTCTTTTTAAAAACATTTATAACATCCTGCTGATTGAAAAAATTACACTCCGTATTACACATAGTTGTATTCCTAAGCTCATTTGTTTCACTAGTGAAATCCTCCACATCAAATCTAGTATAACAAGTATTAAATTCTTGTGCCAACTGTATATCGGACTTATAACCAACCAATTTTAAGGGGGCATTGCTTTTAGTCTTAGATCCAGTTTTAGTATGCATACTTTCCCAGGCAGAGCCAAGTCTATTTCCTCTAAGATCCCCCTTTACTTTCTCCTTGTACTTATATTTAGCCCTCCTAATTTCACACTTTATTTGTTTTTGCAAATCATGCTTCCTTTCTAATTCACCTGCATGAAAGGCTTTATTTCTTTCAGCCATGAGAGACTTAATAGATTTAGTTATCCATTGCTTTGTATTAGCAAAAGTTTGCACTGTTTTTTTGAGGGATAAGCATATCCTCACAAAAATGTATGTAACTACTTACAACATCCGTTAAATCATCAATATCAGAACATGAATTTTCAAAAACCTCCCAATTTGTGCATTCAAAACATCCTTGCAATGCTAAAGACGAATCCTCAGACCATTTCCTAATAGATTTGGTTTCAGCCTTATACTTTTTCAAAACTGTTTTATACACAGGAATTAAAAACACAGTGTTATGGTCAGACAGACCCAATGGTGGATTACTAATGGACTTATATGCACCTCTGACAGAACCATAACACAAAATTTTGTTAAATCGTGTTGTACAGGTGACATACTGTTGAAAATTCCTCTAAGTGTATTTCAAGGAGCAATGGTTAAAATCCCCCATGATAAAATTAGGGGCATCAGGGGAAACATTTTGCAACTTAGAAACAGTATGTTCGACAGTCTCCTTCACTTTAGCCTCGTTTGCTTTAGGGTGAATGTACACCACCGTAACAAACATTTGAGGGAATTCTTGAGGCAAATAAAACGGCCGTAATGAAACAGAAAGCAGTTCAATGTCTTGGGTGCACAATGTTTCTCTTACGATTACGGAATCACACCACCTTTTATTAATGTATAGACAAACACCGCCTCCTTGCCTTTTACCTGTAATCGTTGAATCTCGATCAGTTCGCAGAGGACTCCCAAAGCCATTAATAGTCGCTGTCTTGGATTGATCCCTGTGACACTCTGTGACACCCTGTGACTACAATTAAGAGGTATGCTGGAGGAGGACTGATGACCAATAGAAACATTAAAACTTATGTTGGTCAAAATAGGAACAGAACCACTGTAAGACTGTGCCACACGGGCCCACAGATGTCTCTGAACGTGTCAACGGGCCCTCATGATCAACCAAATCAAAAGCTGCACTCAGATCTAATAAAACTAAAGCCATGGATTTCCCAGAATCAGTTTATGTAGATATCACTTGAGACTCTTAAAAAGGCAGATTCAGTACTGTTTAAATCTTTGAAGCCAGTTTGAAACATCTCATGAACAGAGTTAACGTCAAATAAGATTGTAATTAAGTCAATACAACTTTCTCAATGATCTTTGAAATAAAGGGTAGATTAGAAATAGGACAAAAATTGGAAAAATTAGAAGGAACCTGTTTTTTTTTTAAGATGAGGCATCACCACAGCACATTTAATACTGTTAGGGAAGGAACCAGTAGACAAACATTTGTTAATAATCAATAAAAGACCAGAAACAACTGTGTCCATGATTTGTCTAAGAAAAAGATGTGAAATTACATCTTGAGGGCAGATAGAAGGTTTGAGGTGATCAACAATTTCATTACATGAAATCAAACAAATAGACTCAAACTCAGACCAGGTAGAAGAACATAATGGAACATCATGCAAATTATATATTGAATTAGACAGCTGGGATGTTAATGTTAGGATATTCTCAACAACAAAAAACTCCCAAAATGATTGCAAAGAGAATTTGAGGGCTCAAGAATAGAATGCACAGATATATTTAAGACAGAGTTAAGGATAATGTTATAGGAGTTTATCTAAATTTCATAAGAAACCTGCAATCTGCCCTTCTTCCACTTGCGTTCAGCCTGTCTGGAAGTCCGTCTCAGAGTATGTGTAGATTCAGTGTGCCACGGCACAGGTACAGGCTTATGATTTTTATACATCAAGGGTGCAATAGTATTCATGATGTCAGCACAGGTAGAATTAAAAAGATTAAGATGTGCATCAGCGTCCAGATTAAACAGAGTCGATTCTGACTCCAGAGAGTCGCATACATCATGGTAGGCTACAGAAAATTATTTACTAGAATGTTGAGTAAGAGAGCGAGTTAAACGTGACAGCGATGGATTTCTAAGGATTCGGCCCGTAAGAGGGACAGTACAGAGGACTGGTCTGTGATCAGAGAAAGATGCACAACTGATTTCAATGTTTGAAAGAGAAAAACCATGGGTTAACATCAGATCAAGCCTATGACCATGGATGTGTGTTAGACCGGAAACCCATTAAATTAAGTCAAAAGACTCAATCAAATTAAAACATTTTGCAGAGTATGGTTTAGAAGTACAGCAAACATGAACATTGAATCACCCAATAGCAGTATTGCCTCATGCCTGGTAACCAAATCCCCCATTAATACAGCAAGTTCACATAAAAAGTCCTTGTTATGGTGAGGAAGGTGATATATAAGAGCTATAGTGATGGGTTTTATTAAGATTAATTGTAAAAGTTGCACCTCAAAACTATTGTATGAGCCGGTAGGTAAAGATTGACAGTGAAAAGTGTAGCAAGGTCCCCACCGCAACCTGACATACGTGGGGAATTAAAAAGTTACAGCTGTAAGGCACCAGTTCAGAAAACGGGAATGGCTCACCAGGCTTAGACCAAGTCTCCGTAACACATGGTAAATCCAGCGTTTGCGATGTAAAGAAGTCATTTAAAATTAAAGTTTTGTTTACCAGAGACCGAGCATTAATGAGAGTTAATTATTGACTAAATAATAAATTAATGAGAATAATAATAAAAAAAACATTAATGTCCTTGTTTCTCTGTTTTTCTGTCACGTTCAGGTCAGATTTTTGTCTTCAGCATCCTCAGTTTTCTTCTGGCAGCTTGTCCGTATCTGCTGTCGACAGTCGTGCTGCTGTTCAAATACTACAGAGCGAGAGGTACAACATCTGTCTGATCCGTGTCTCCTCTGAGTGTCTTTTCTCAAACATTCACATTCACTGACAGACAGACCTTTACTCTCTGTCTTTATCTGTTATATAGATCATTATTTACATGCTGGTCATTCATAAACAATAACTGCTGTGGAAACAAAACAGAAAGTGTTGACTTGAAATAAATGTTCTGTGTGTGTGTGTGTGTGTGTGTGTGTGTGTGTGTGTGTGTGTGTGTGCGTGCGTGTGTGTGTGTGTGTTTCACAGTTACATCTACTGAAGACTAAAACCAGTACTCAATAACAGAGGAAGGAACTTCAACCTGATATTTAATCTATTCTCCAAACACAGGGACAGACAAGCGTTCACTCGAACTGACAATTTAGTGTTTCTAATTAACATGTGCTGTGTATTAGACTGTGGAAGAAACCAAACAAACGCATGAAGAGCAGCAAACTCCACAAAGAAAGACCTCCGTACTCATCCTCTACTCCAAACAGAGTTTCTTAATGTGTGTCAAATTCACTGTAAGCAATTGACAGTTGTCCTTTAAAGACAATCAGGAAACAAAAAAACTGTTAAATAATAATATAAAAACTTTTTAAAGTAGTCTACAACTACTTACTGTGCCCATTAATGAGATGAGAAATGTTCAAACTGATTAAATATTGGCACAGATATGATTTTACAGTTTTAATCTGATTGTCAATCAAATCTGAGACTGAGACATCAATAATATCGGATATATTAAAATTGTATTGAAGGTGAGGAACAGGTTCAGTATTACACTTTAATTAAACATATATATATATATATTAGTGGTGGGCATAGATAAAAAAAAATTTAATCTAGATTAATCTCACTGTAATCTTGGAATTAATCTAGATTAAAATGGCTCATTTGAATTCTGCCGAAGGCATTCAGAATATGTGTGCTACCCAAATAATGACTAAAAGTAAGTCTTTGAGAACGGGTTTCTCAAGCCAGGTGGCGCATTAGACCAGGGGCGCATCTCCTGTTTCCAAAATGCATCACAAACTTTAATCTCTTCCCGTCCCAATCCCACGAAAAAACTGGGGGAAAATCCCGTTCCACTCCCGGAAGAATGACTCCCACTCCCGTGTTGTTGTTTTTTTTTTTTTTTTTGATAACTGTCAATTACAGTAAAAAATATGGTACAGATCACAGCGTGCCCACCTTATTAGTTAAATAAAAAACCAAAATGTCGTTTTTTGTTATTATATTGAACTGAAAGCCATCTTTATGCACAGTGTTGCACAGATTAAATTTCATGTAAATTATCCATGCTAACACACACGTCTTCTATTTTTATTTTTTAGACATTTCACTCTCTATAGATATATTTTTCAAAGACGGAGTTTCGAAGTTTCTCGCTCAAGTTCACATGAGACCTAAAGCGCATCCTGTTTGCTTAAAAGCGCAACGTTTCGTTGTTATTCTGAGTGCACACAAATAAACGTAGAGTCTTTACAGATTCGAAAGATGTATTAGGCTACTTTTATCTGTATGACCAAAAATGACGGAGATTTTAAGAGCAAGTGAGCGCACCGGAGCCTGTCCTGCAGCAAACGCGCTTCCACTCGCCACACAAACACTTCAATAGCGCATATTTCTCTTGGTTAACATCATATTGAGCGGCCATGTAAAGTTGCTACTACGTACATCTTTCAGATGAAAAGCCATATTTGAGGTTGATGAATGATAGGTGAGCGTTTGGATGTCCTGCCCGAGTGTATTACCACATAGACCAGCCGTTAACAATCTGTCCATCACGGACTGCGTCATTCACTTAACCAGCCACACCAAAGCAAACAGCAGGAGAGCATAAAGAGACAGGGCAACTAGAATTGAGTTCAGAGTTAAAATATACAGTTTATAGTTTATTTATATAAAAGGTATATTTGTGTGTAAAGTTGGGTATCATTACTATTCCCGGTCCCGCCCACTCCTGATTAAATATTTTCCTCTCCCGTCCCAATCACGTGATTCGTAGCGATTTTGTTTCCCATCCCGCGGGATTCCCGAAAAAATGCCAGCCTCTAGTTCGAGGACTCGTTCTCGCCCCCTACAGTGCAATTCGGCTAGGTATACATCCGCGCTAAAATATCAGGGTGAAAGTCATCATAGCTTGCGTAGTATAGACCCAGCTCCCAACCCAACTTTGAGAATAGATTAACGGCGATATTTTTTTTATCGCCCGATAAGAGTCTCACGTTAACGCAGCACGTTAATGCCGATAACGGCCCACCACTAATATATATCAACAAAAATGAGCAACTAATATGTTTACTACTAACAACTAACAACAATTATACTAATAACATCAAATTAGATCTCAACAACATGTATTTTGTTCATGATGCTCTTTTTATGTTAAACAATTTCACTTGGACTTCTTTCATCTGAGTAATAGTTTATATATTTTTTGTAAGTAAAATGAGTTTTAGTATAATTCTTAAACATTATATTCCATTGCAAAATCTTCACTGATTTTAAACTATTTTTTATGTTAGTACTATTTTAAGTCAAACATTTGCCAGACTGAAGCAACTTATGTTTATCTGAACATGATTTTGTTTATTCATTTCTCAGTCACTGTATTGCATTGCATTATATGTTTTGAAAATTTGAGCTTTGATCATAAAACTAAGCTATTAAATATATTACTAAGAGTTTGGGAGACACAACTGAGTGACAACTTATATGCATATCTCAGAATTATATAAACATCAGCATCTGCTCCAAATCGTGTATTTAAGCTTCAAATCCTCATATGACATTACATGAACCATAAAGCTTGATGTATTACAAAAATATATAAGAAGTGTTAATTTGCAAAAACAGATAACAAAACTTTTCAAAAATCTATTTTTTCATTGTACATTCAAATTAATCTCAATAAAACCACAGTTTGGTTATTTAGTTTAGGTTAAAAAATAACTAAAATAACTAAACTAACAACAAAAAACATGATTTTTGAAAATGTTAAAAAACTGACCTTTGTTTTTGCAAATAAACTCATATATATATATATATATATATATATATTATTTATATATATATATATATATATATTGTCAACATGTTTAATAAAGTGTCCTAACTAAAATAAAAAAATCTAACTATAATTTCACAATTTTTAAGGTTTCAAGGTTTTTTTTTATACGTCACATACTCAATTATACAGAATATAATCAGCAGTGAAATGTAAGTCAGGTCAGGTCCACTCAGTTGAAAGTGTGAAATATGTAACACAACACAGGAGAATAAACATAAATATAGGTAAAAAAAAAAAAATAAAAAAAAAAAAATAAAGAGTAAAATGTGCAATAAAATAAAATGTGCAGGGCAGATTACTGTGGACTTAATAAATAGTAATATAAGCAGGGATGTGCAAGAGGAATGTGCAAACAGGTTGTACAGTGTATTTACACATATCAGCAATACGGATGATAATAATAATGAATTTCTTCACGTTATTATGTTGATGTTATGTTGATGTTATGAGTTTGTGTTAAGGAGCCTGATAGCCTGGGGGAAGAATCTCCTCCTCAGTCTCTCAGTTTTTGCCATCATGCTCCTTAAGTGCTTGCCAGATGGCAGTAAACAGAAAAGATGGTTACCGGGGTGATTTGAATCTTTTATTATTTTAGCAGCTCTGCTTTTGCAGCGTTTGAGGTAGATGTGCTGCAGAGAGGGGAGAGTAGACCCTGAGATGCGTTCAGCTAAGCGCACGACTCTCTGCAGGGCTTTGCAGTCCTGATCTGTGGCGTTACCATACCACACTGACATGCACTGAGTCAATACACTTTCTATGGCCCCTGAATAGAAAGTTTTCAGGATAGCTGGTGAGACCCTGAATTTCCTCAGCTGTCGCAGATGGCACAGTCTTTGCCTGGCTTTCTTAACCTGAATCTGAATGTGTGTAGACGATGTCAGGTCCTCGGAGATGTTTACACCGAGGTACTTGAAGCTGCTCACCCTCTCCACAGGGGTCCCACTGATCATAAGAGGAGTGTAGGGCCGCTGCTGTCTCTTCCTGAAGTCCACGATCAGCTCCTTAGTTTTGCTCAGGTTCAGAGAGAGACAGTTGTCCTGGCACCATGATGTGAGTCTCTCTACCTCATCTAAGTATGCGGCCTCGTCATCGTTGTTAATGAGGCCCAGAACCACAGTATCATCAGCAAATTTAACAATAGCGGTGGAGCTGTGAGAGGACACGCAGTCGTGTTTGTAGAGAGAGTAGAGCAGGGGGCTCAGGACACAACCCCGTGGTGCTCCTACGTTCAGGGTGATGGAGTTGGAGGTGAAATGTCCCATTTTCACCACTTGAGGTCTGCCGGTGAGGAAATCTTGAATCCAGTCACAGAGTGAAGAGTTTAGGCCGAGGTCTGTGAGTTTAACAGCTAGCTTGAAGGGGACTATAGTGTTAAAAGCTGAGCATAGTTGCCATTTTTGCTGTCAATGTGTGTGAGGGAAGAATGCAGAACCTGAGAGATGGCATCGTCAGTAGATCTATTTGGGCGGTAAGCAAACTGAAGAGGGTCCAAAGTAACAGGGATGGAGGAGCAAATGTGTTTCTTTAAAAGTCTCTCAAAAACCTTCATGACTATCGATGTGAGGGCAACTGGACGATAGTCATTCAGGCAAGAGGGTTTACTGTTCTTAGGCACAGGGATGATGACAGATTTTTTAAAGGAGGTGGGAACAACAGAGGTAGCGAGGGACTCATTAAATATGGATGTAAACAAACCAGCAAGCTCAGGACCTCAGAACGCGGCCAGTAATCCCATCAGGTCCGGCTGCTTTCCTGACGTTCACTCTCTTTAGTTCCCTCAGAACCTCGTCCTCTGGCACGGTGTTAACATGATCATCACCAGTTTTTGCTACTTTCAATTGAAAGCTGTTGGCAACACTAATTAATACCTCCACCATTAAAAGATTCAATATTAATCACGGAGTGCATCAAGGTTGCCCAATTCCCCCTTTTTTATTTTTGTTAGTAGTTGAATTATTATCAATCGGTATTGTCAATAATGATGAAATCCAAGGTCTTAACATTTTTGATACCGTACTTAAGATATCCCAATTGGCAGATGACTCTACTTTATTTTTAAAGAACATATCTTATATTCCCCATGACATTTCCTTCATCAACTATTTTTCAAGGGCTTCTGGCTCAACTTTAAATGTATCTAAATGTGAAATCCTCTCTTTACACACTTTAAATTATAAATATATAATCAACATTCCAGTAAAATCCTCTTTCGAATACTTAGGAATTTTTGTTACAGAAAATGTTCTTGAAAGGCAAAACCACATTTTTTCCTCTGGATTAAAGAAGACAAAAGCAGTGTTAAATTGCGGGTTACAACGTGATCTTTCCATTTATGCTTGTGCCTTATTATCCAAAGCAGAAGGCTTATCTCAATTTGTTTATCCCACTTTATCACTGCATGTTAAAAATTCTAACTGCAAGGATATTAAGAATTTGTTCTCATTTATTTGGAAAATTAAATCCCAAAGACTTAAAAAGGGTTCTCACTAATAAGAAGGCTGAAGGAGGTCTGGAGATGCTTTCTGGGAATCTTTTAACTTACAAAGAATGCATGTCAACTTACAGTTTCCCTGTACAGTTTGGGGAATTTAACTCAGTTAATTAAGCTATTCCTGTAACACTTCATCAACTTTTCAAAAGTCATATTTGTTATAATTCTTTATCTGTGACAAACCAAAATTTAATTCTAGAATGTAGAATGTGTTGAGCTAACTAAAAAAAAATTAAATAAACATATTTGTAATATTTTCCCAAAATAAAATATCTCCTAGAGGGAATTTTTTGGAACTCTAAAATTGAGAATATTGACTGGAGAAGAGCTTGGTTAATTCCTTTTACATATTGTATTAATAAAATAAATACACTTCAACATTCTATATACTATTTACCATTCTAAATCTTTAATATCAAGATGATCTGATATTGATGATATGCTGCTTTTGTAATAATGGTAAAGAGATACTGACTCACTTTTTTGACTAATGTTCTAAACAAGTTTTGGATTGATTTGGCATATTTTATATTTAATTTAATGAATATTAAGTATTGCTTTACTTTAAAGGATGTTATATTTTATATTATACAAATAAAAGCAATACGGATCTATAATTTATTGTTAACCTTTTTATTTTTGTTGCAAAATTTAACATACATAAACAAAAATGTCTTAATTCATTCCTACGTTAAATTTGTTTTGCTCTGAATTTGACTTTTATATTTTCTTCAATAAGACCGTTAAAAAACAAAAAGTCTGAAATGTTTATAATACTATGATACACTCTTAACCCCCCCCTGGTATTTTGTAATATACTTATTCGTTAAAATAGAATGTGAGCTAGGACAGAAAACATTTGGGGTTAATTTTACCCAGTAAATTGTTTTTTTTATTTAACCCATCACAAAGGGTTAATTAGTTTGTATTAACTTATCAGCTGTTATCATTACCCTGCCTGTGTTTTGACTATGTCTAGGAATACAAGTTTGCACTTGGATCCGCTCGACTCCCATCTCGTCGGCTCCATTACAGTTGGATAACAAAGCTGTTTTACCAATGACTTCCATTGCATGAACAAAAAAAGGGATGTTTCTCAAATTATTTTATATTCCATAGTTTATGTTAGGCCGTTGTAGCCTAAACCTTTGTGTGTTATAAACTGTATGTTGAATCAAATAAAATGTCTTTCTAAAGCTACTATTTGTATCGTCTGCTTAATACTTTCTCATTTATTAACACAAAAATATCAGTGAATAATCTTTTGGGGGGTATTTTCACAGCCAAATGCAATTTATGATTAATTCAATTAATTAATCGTCACCTCATGTAATTAATTCGATTAAAATGTTTAATTGACTGACAGCCCTAAGTAGCCTAGAAAAACAACACAAACACAAATGGTGCAAAAATGCATTTTAAGTTTAGATATATTTTGAGTGTCCAAACATTGGATGAAGTGATTCCTTACCTTAACCTTAAGTCCACCGGTGCTGTTTGGCACATAGGGCAACAAGCGTTCTCCAACGGCTTTGATCCGTGGCTGTGACGTCAGCCTCGTCCCATGGAATGTCAACTGCTCGCAGATATTCCATAAAAGATATTCACCAGGTGATTTTTGTGCAAGCCGCCAGGATATTGCCATATTGAGTATCTGATAATAAGGAAGGCGTAAGATGTGTCTGGCGAAACGAAAATGGCGTTCGGTGAGTATCACGGAGAAGGGCTGTGTATAGATGCGACCGTATACTTCCATGTTTGTAATATGGTCCCGGTAAGTGATGTTAAATATATGCTGCAAACAACGAAGGTGGAAAACATCCAGCAATGTTTCAGTCATCTTCCAGGTCTCGTATGCGTAGGTCGCCATCGGTACAACGATCGTAGCCAGGAATTGCAGTTTAATCTGCAGAGAGAGGGAAGGCGAGTTCCAGATTGGACAGAGTCGCTGGAACATGGCGGATGCTTTGCCGATGCAGCAGACAACATTTCTATCTGCATCCCCATTTGAGGAGACGACACTGCCAAAATAAGAGAAGTTTGCAAATTCCTCCACTTTTTTTTCCGTCGATTATAATCGGTACTCTCGAGTTTACATAGCCGATGCAAACAACTTTGGTCTTCTGTCCGTCAATTCTTCGAAGTCTAGGGCCATAGTGAGGTCTCGTATGGCAGTTTGGGTCGTGCCAAGAATGAAAATATCATCTGCAAAGTCGAGATCGGCAAGGAAGAGATTACCAACTGTCCAATGTATGCCGATGTGCAGGTGGTCGATGGAGTGGCTTGGGACAAAGTTGATGACAAGGACGAATAACATCGGTGAAAGCACACACCCTTGTCGTACACCAGTTTTAATTGTGAATAAATCAGTTATTCTTTCTTCCATCGGTACACAGCATCGAGAGCCTTGGTGAAGGTTTTTGAAAGATGTCTACAAATTGAGATGGAATTCTGTAAGCCCGGGCTATCTTCCATAGTGTTTCTCGGTGGACTGAGTCAAAGGCCTTTACAAAGTCAATAACGTTCAGAATCGGTTGTTGGTATTCCAGCGATTGTTCAATCACTTGTCGCAGAACAATAATCCGCTCAATGCAGGATCGGCCATTCCAGAAACCCGCTTGTTGATCTGGCAGGCAGGCATCGACAATATAAAATACCTTTCCAGGTACCGATAGAAGGGTAATACCCTGCCAGTTATCACACTTGGAGAGATTGTCTTTTTTTGGAAGTGTGATGATCATACTTCGTTTCCATTCCTCGGGCACTGATGAGGCTGCCCAGCAAGCATTAAGAAAAAATGTTAGTGCATCAACAAGGCACTGGTCACCAGATTTACATAAATCAGATGGGATCTCGTCCAGGCCTGCAGCCTTGCTATTCTTGAGTCCTGGATAACATGTTTTGTTTCCACTGCTGTGATCGTTTCAAGGTTTACTGGCAGATCGGGTAAAGGGTTTAGGAGGCTGTGATCCAATGCTATGGTTGGCACTGGCTGGTTTAGGAAATCCTCAACCCACTGACACTAGTGTTCTTCTTGAATAGGAAGGGCCATGCTGTCCCGATCTTTAATCAATACACAGAATAATTAATATTAATACAAAATAATAACATTAGCTTGATGGATAGTAATATCTACAATGGACACAAGCTCTGATGCGGTCCCTATAATTTTGTTTATAGTCTCCCCAAATTTATGCCCCTGAATATGCCTCACATTTTCACTTGTTGCACCGGCTTCTTTAGCTCATCATTGAAGACATATTTTTATTTGTTCATTGATAACTTTAGAAGCTGCTTGCGGTGAGAAAGAGACCTAATAAAAGAGTCGAGCTGATGGTTGTGGTTTGACGTTTGCTCTGTTTCTGCTCTTTGGTTTTAACCAGTGGTGAAGATAGTTATTCTGTATCTTTAGTTTCATAAACCTCAAAATACTACAACAAGAGCAAACGATACCAGCAACATGCGCATGTAATTTTCATTTACTTCCGTTAATTAGAAACCCTGTCTAATGTCAGATTTTATTATATATAATAACATATCTTATATTTTATTTTATAGACAGTAAAGCAGCAATAATACCAGCTGGTGAAGCAACATTCCTAGAGGGAGATTCTGCCAGTTCTTGTTCTCCATATTGATAGTTAAACCTGAGATGATCACCTTTTGTCTATGAAGGCTTTTCCTGCTCCAGTCTTTGAAGTTGTGGCAAGTGTCCCATTGCTGCTTTGCATGCTTTAAAGTCTCTTTTGTCTTGACATGTAACAACTGTTCTCCAAAATATGTGACAGTGTTTCACTGCATTAGACTGAATGACTGCAGCGTCAAACAGCATGTTCTCAATAAAGAGTCCTGCTGAAGATACACAAGAGTCTCCTGGACTCTTAACTGCGGTCTTGTAACTACTCCTTTTAGAGAAGAAGAAATACACATTTGAAATATTGTTGAGGCGGCTTGTCTGAATCAATAGCATTTTATATTCTTGAAATGTCACTTGTATATGACAGTATATTCACTTTGAGTCATTTATACATGTGTTGATGTCTATATGTTGCCTCTGATAGTGTGACCATACCAAAAGTGAAGTGAATAATCTTAAAGGGGTGGTTGACGGTTTTCTTAGGCTTGATTGTGTTTATGGGGTGCAGTCTAACATGTGTTAATGCTTCGTAAAAAAAAAAATATATATATATATATATAATATATTTGTTCTTGCATAATTAAGTTGATTACTGATCTTCTACTTAAGCTTAATATTATTAATATTATTATTCTTAGCAACATTTCTGAATGCTCCTCAAGCTAGAACCACCAAACACAGCTCAGCTCTTCAGACTGATCTCACTTAGTGTGCTTTATCTTTTCTAACTGATCCAATTTATAGTTATCATAAAAAATCTATCTATCCTAGTGACATGCTAATCATGTTAGAAAGATGCTAGCAACTTGCTAATCATGCTAGAAACATGCTAGTCACTCGCTAATCATTATAGCAGCCTGCTAGTCACATGCTAATAATGCTAGCAACATGCTAGTCACTTGATAATCATGCTAGCAACATGCTAGTCATTTGTTAATCATGCTAGTAACATGATATTAACTTGCTAATCGTGCTAAAAACATGTTAGATACATACTAGTCAATTGCTAGTCATGCTAGCAACATGCTAGTAACTTGCTAATCATGCTAGCAACATGTTAGTCACTTGCTAATCATGCCGGCAACATGCTAGTAACAGGTTAATCATGCTTGAAACATGTTATCAACATCTATCTAATCTAATCTAAATGTTCAAACTTCAGGCTTTTACAACTGCTTCAAACTTTTAGGCCAGGCTTTCTCAAGCCATCCTAAAGTTTGTCTTGACAAACTTTTTTTTATCTAGTTCACCTTTATTCTACACTGCTCTGTCCCTTTTCTTATGAACACTGATCATTTCCTGTTTTTATGAAGCCAATTCCTCAGAAATACACAGTGGGCTCTGATTGGTTAGCTGGATCAGTGTATTGTGATTTTCTAAACCACCTACAGAAACTTCCCGCCTCTCACCTCAACAGCATGCACTCCAGTTGTAATGTCAACAATGGCATTTTCAATATTGCTTATCATTTTGAGCTCGATTGTGGCCCAGAGAATATTAGTGAAGTGGATCGCGCAGAACCTGAGAAAGAGAGAGAGATGCAGAGCAAGGGACGCAAGGAACGGGATTAATAACCACTGCTTTAGAACATTGATTTTGAAACTTGTGAATTCTTTAGAATAATTAGAAGATAGAATCATGATTCATATGAGAATTAGTTTTTTTGCCCTAGTTTTGACGGCATGACAACAATTCTTCCTCTTCTCTAAAGCAGAGCAACATGGCCCCGCCCCCTTTGTTCCCAGGGGAGGGGTTTATGTAAATGTATGGGTTTGTGATGTCACCAACCAGGAAGAAGCTCGTTGTAGTCCCTTCCAGCAACATTACACAATCAATCACTCCTTTAAACTTAATATCGTTGTTTACTTTCTTCAAATATTTTTATGACAACAATCATGTGTTCTGATTCTGGGTTATTATTGCTGTATAGTCTTTAGAAATGAAATATGGTGATATATACAATAATACTTTCATGACAGTTTTACATGAATCATGTTTTAATAATCTACAAATAGAAGGAAAATATGCAGATATTGCTAGAATTGAATAACAGATACATTGGATTACTTGTTGATTATCTCAATCATTGAGTAAAAGCAGATTATTTGTCATTAACAGAACTGCTGTAATTGCTGACGAGAGAATAACTCAAATAAGAGCCGGTCTTATTATGAACAGGGCTAAATTATTCACTTTATTCACAGCTCTGTCTGTAATGTGTGCGGCTCTGACTGAACAACAAAATAATGCAGTGTGAGAACAATTACCTGGAGACATTCTCTGTGAAGCAGTCTTTTCAGTAGAAACACAGCTTACATGCACTGAAAGAGCAGCTACATATCTTAGAATGGATGTCTTTTTCTGTGTAGAGTTTAGTCTCCTCCCTCATCTCTTCTTAACGTGTGAAACACAAGGAAGTGTCTGATTTAGCACACGCATCTCTGTTAAAACAGTCTATTAATGTGTCAGTATGGGGTCCAGTGCACTGCCTCTCATACTCTGTGAGTATTTCATTATATTCTACTCTATCTTCTGTTTTGTTATTCTGTTTTTAAAACAGTATTCAGCTGAAGAAAAAAATTATGATTATGTGTAGGAGGGTCTAAGTATCCACAATATTATTTATTATCCAGATTCAATGTGATGATATGTCACGTGTGGATCAGACACAGAGTATCAGAGAACATGTATTTATCTGTGCTGCGTGTGAAAGATGGAGGTCCTGTGGACATGTGCTTTTACTGTTTATGATGTGATACTCGCTCTTCTTATTTTCAGCAGTTCAATTCAATCAGATGTATTTGTGTTAATATGAGTTTGGTGTTGTATGGTACTGTATCTTTAAATAGTCCCTCCATTAGAGATTCAGAGAGTTTTAGAAGTTTATCTGTAAAAAATTACACTTAAAATGACTGAATGACATCAAAAAAAGAAAAGACAATTATGTTCATGCTTTTCTCAGAATGAACGTCTGATTTTCAATTATTTTTAACCAGTTTGTCTAAGTGTCATGTTTAGTGGATGTGTGTCAGTTTTCCTCACGTTCTCAGCAGAAAAAACACAGCTGTATTTCAGTACATTAATATATGAACATGTTCCACTAATGCTGGACAACATTGATCGTCATTTTGAACAACATATTTATTGTTTCATAACTTTATTTTGTGAAACAGTGCTTGTGCTACATTTCTGCCAATTGCTTTGACTTGTTTTAAGTGTGTTTTCAAACCTAGTTTATTTGAGTAACACCTCAAATGATCTCAGACCTGATAAAAGGACCTACAAATAAAAGTAACACCTCAAATGATCTCATACCTGCTAAAAGAAGCTACAAATAAAAGTAACACCTCAAATGATCTCAGACCTGCTAAAAGAAGCTACAAATAAAACGCATTCAGATCACATCATTGTGGGTGTTATTTAGTTTGGTTGTGAACAGCAAAAGCATTGACGTCACCTGCTGCTGGTTCCCTTTCTGATTCACTTGAACTGAATTTGGTTTGGTTTATTTAAAATATACTTTGTGAAAACACCTAAGTGTTAAAATTTATTTGGCTATATGTCACATTAATGTCTGATTTCAACACCAAACAGGAAGTGAGGCGGTGTGTTTCTCAAACACTTTGACCTGATGTGGTTTGTAGTCTGTAGTTTGCTTTGTTCCAGTGAAGCATCAGTAGTGTGAAATATCATATTAAAGTTAATATTTGCTTATTTCTCTTCTATGGTTTTAATCAGTGGGGAAGATAGTTATTCTTATTCTGGATTTTTACTTTCATAAACCTCAAAATACTATCAGAAGAGCAAAACATGTGGCTGTCATTTTCATTTACTTCCACTTCTTAGAGATCCATCTGTCTAATATCACATTTAAGCACCTCTGTTTTCTCATATTTAATAGTCAAGCAATAATAGTATCTACTGGTGAAGCATCATGTCTAGTGAGAGGCTTCTGTCACTTCTTGTTCTCCACATTGATATCTGAACATGCACAGTACCTGAGACGATCAGCTTTTGATGGCTTTCGGTGGCCCTGCTCCAGGCTTTGAAGTCGTGGCAAGTGTTTATGATCAAAACTACTTATGGTATTTCTTTTTAACTCTATAAGTATCTGCATGGTACAATTATGCTGATTAGATTGGGGCACAGTAAACTGGTCAGGCTCCTAATAACTCTTTATATTGAAAATGAATTGTCCATAGAGCCCCCCAAAAATATGGATGCTTAAATCACACTTAAAATGACTGAATATAATTGCATTAAACTTTTCTCAGAACTAACTTCTGTTTTCTGAGACACTTGTATTTTCATGTATTTTTAACCAGTTCGTCTCTTTTAGAGGATGTGTGAAGTCAGTTCTCACGTTCTTTACAGAAAAACCACAGCTGTAGTTCAGTACATTAACAAATGAACATGTTACACTAATGCTCGACAATCAGAAAGTGTCATTGGTCTTTATTTTAAACAACATATTGTTTCATAAAATACTTAATATACATACTCAGACCACATCACTTTGGGCCCTTTTGTGATTCTATGAAGTCTTTTACATTGTGTTCCCTTATCAAAAGCTACTCTCGATGCTGCGCTTAAAGCGCTATTGGGAACATTCTTTGTTCGACCGGTTGTTGAAGCACGTGTGTCAAACACGTCAAACTTTGGCTTAAATAACCTCGGTTAGGTGACGTCACTCGATCACGAACACCTGGAGGTTATAAATAGATGTAACGCAGAAACATCCTCAGGTCTTTTTGTCTTCAAGGACCGCATTGTGTGTGTGTGTGTGTGTGTGTGTATTGAGAAAAGCACGCTTAAAAGTGAAACAAAAAAAAAAAAAAAAAAAAAGGCAGAGCAGGAAGCGAGTAGATATATATACATATATAAAAGGAAAAAAAGAAACAACTACTCATTATGGCAGATCAGGAGAGGAGATTTTTACCTCCTTGTCAGAGGCAGCTCTCTGATGAAGATCTCCATGCTTTCTGCTTTGAGTGTTTGGGGGAAGAGCACGCGATCCGTGGGCTCGAGGGTGAGTGCGAGCACTGCGATCTCCTCTCGATCAAGGTGCTTCGTGCGCGCCTCGCCTTCTTTAAAGGCTCGTGGGGATCGCGTGTCAATCTGGCCGAGGCAAGTGAGACGGATTCACCCCTTTCTCTCGCACTCTCACTGGATCATGAAGCCCTCGCGTCCGTTTTCTTCTGAACGGGCCGACGAGACTTCATCTCTTGCTTCTGGGAAGGTGGAAAGTGCCACCTCAGTGCACTCCTCTCGTGATGAAAAAGCTTATGAGGAGTTACTCGAGGTGGTTACTCGGGCAGTCGATCGATTACATCTAGACTGGCCGCAGGAGCAAGAGACCTCCAAACGCTCAAAGTTAGACGACAGATATCTGTCGGGTGGCCAGGGGGAGGGGCCTCAGCGACGGTCTCTCCCCTTCTCCGGTGATCTCCATGACGAGGTAGTTCGTTCATGGAACAGACCGTATTCGTCCCGTGTTTTATGCCATCGACGTCGACTATCGTTGATGCAAAGGCACAGGGCTATATGATGATGCCCCAGATTGAAGAGACGCTCGTGGGCTATCTCTCTCCTGGGAGTTCATCATCATTCAAGAAAGCAACTCTCCCCACCAAAAGGGGAAAGCCTTTCAAGCAGCGGGTCAGGCTGGTGCTGCTTTGCATACTATGGCGGTTTTGCAGGCATACTAGGCTGACCTAGTGAAAGATTTGAGCACAGGCGGGTCAATTGACGAAGAGGCATTTTTAGAACTTCGCCGGTCCACAGATCTGTCTCTCCGTGCGACCAAGCTGATGGCCCATGCCATCGGCCGTTCTATGGCTGCCATGGTTTCCACGGAGAGACATCTGTGGCTCAACCTCACAGGCATCAAGGACAAAGACTCCTTGATGCCCCCATCTCACCTTCCGGCCTATTTGGCGACGCCGTTAACACCGTCGCCACTTGGTTTCGGGAGGCAAAGCACTATGAGGAGGCGTTTCTAAGTCTTTAAAACTAAGAATGGGTTTTAACCTGGAGATCATTCTAAGTTGGTAAAAACTGCTTTTTACTACCGACTTTATCTGATTGTCAAAGCTGAGAGTTGAGTCGATTATGACACCCAGGTTTCTTATACTGTTTTTTACGATTATTTCTAAAGGAGCAATATTACTGGAGATCATCTCTTTGAATTTTGGTGGGCCAATAATAATTATCTCAGATTTTTTGTCATTAAGCTGAACAAAATTTTTAGACAACCAAATTTTGACCTCTTCTAGACAGAGTAACAGGGACTGTAGCGAGTGCTCGTTCCCAACTTTAAGTGGTAAATATATCTGAGTGTCATCAGCGTACATATGATAGGAAATGTCATAGCGACAACATATAGATCCAAGTGGGCACATGTACAACGAAAATAATGTAGGGCCCGTTGTTCAATCTCCGTCGCCACTGGTGTTTCGGGGAGCAGGGGTCTCCAGCTAAATGTTACGTGTTCGGTTGCTTCCTGCCACGTTTCAGGACACAGCACATCTAACATCCCCCCATCAAAGCGAAGTGTCAAAACTACTGCCCCTTTCAGAGAAGCTGGCAGCGTGGAAGCTACTGCCAAATATATCTCCGTGGGTAGAAAGGACTGTGGAGAAAGGCTACATGATTCAGTTTGCATATCGGCCTCCGCGTTTCAACGGCGTGGTCTCCACATCCGTGAAACTGGAATGAGTGCATTTGTTGACACAGGAGTTGCAAGCTCTGCTGAACAAAGGGCCTATAGAACATTTTCCCCTGCCAGACAGAGAGTCAGGCTATTGCAGGCGGTGTTTTCTGGTTCCCAGAAAGATGGGGGGTTGCGTCCAATTTTAGATCTTCGCGGATTGAACCGTTACCTCAGATCTTAAATTTAAAAATGTTCTGAGATGTGGATCTCAGATCCAATCGGGGGATTGGTTCGTGACAATCGATCTCAAGGACGCATATTTTCACGTAGAAATATTGCCACAACACAGGAAGTTCCTGAGGTTCACTTTCGGGGGCGAAGCTTACCAGTATCGGGTTCTTCCATTCGGCCTAGCTTTGTCACCCCGCACGTACACGAAATGCATGGATGCAGCACTGGCTCCTCTGCGACTCCAGGGCATCCGCATTTTAAATTACATAGACGACTGGCTGATTCTGGCACAGTCTCAAGAGCTTGCGCTTCGACATCGAGATGTCGTCCTAGCTCATCTTGAATCTCTGGGTTTGAGACTCAACGCCAAGAAAAGCGTTCTCTCTCCTGCTCAGAGGACAAAGTATTTGGGGGTTGTATGGGATTCGATCACGATGCAGGCAAAGCTGTCTCCTGCATGCGTCGAATCCATTCTAAATGCCCTAAAGAACATCAAGCTAGGCCAGAGAATTACTGTTCGATACCTTCACCAAGGGCCAATCCCCAGAGGCAAATAAGGGTTACGCGCCAGGGGCTTCATACCCTTTCTATGTGGTTCAATCTCCGTCGCCACTGGTGTTTCGGGGAGCAGCGGTCTCCAGTGAAATGTTACGTGTTCTTACCAGTATCGTTTTTGACTTTGGGTCCCACTCTAGGTCCGTGTTGTCGTCGCAAGATGCTAACGACAGACGCTTCCCTCACAGGCTGGGGTGAGGTCTTGGATGGCCGTCCAGCCCAAGGGATTTGGAGAGGCCATCTTCTCGAATGGAACATCAATTGCCTCGAAATGATGGCTCTATTTCGGGCCCTGAAATACTTCCTCCAGCAGTTGATAGGCTACCATGTCCTAGTGCGGGTGGACAACACGGCGGTAGTCTCTTACATAAATCACCAGGGCGGACTGCGTTCGCGCCGCCTGAACAGACTAGCGCAGCAGGTTCTGCTTTGGGCACAGGACAAGTTCCTGTCCCTCAGGGCGATCTACATCCCCGGGCATATGAATGTGGGAACAGACTTGCAGTCCAGACAAGCTGTGACACATGGGGAATGGAAACTCCACCCTGAAGTTGTCAGTCAAATCTGGGAGAGATTTTACGAAGCGGAGGCGGACCTCTTTGCTTCACAGGAGACAGCACAATGTCCCCTCTACTTCTCTCTGACTCCTCCAGCTCCCTTGGGTCTGGACGCTATGGCCCATACGTGGCCCAGACGGGGTCTTTACGCATTTCCCCTGATCGCTCTGCTCCCGGGAGTCCTGGCCAAGGTCCGTCAACAGGGGTCTCGCCTCTTACTGATAGCGCCCCGTTGGCCGACCAGAATATGGTTCTCAGACCTAATATCCCTCCTCGACGGCTCAATGTGGGAGATTCCGGTCAGGAGAGATCTCCTATCTCAGGCACAGGGGACAGTATTTCATCCTCTGGATGAACGAGCTCTGGAACCTTCATGTCTGGCCCCTGAGGGGGACCAACTGAGAGATGCTGGGTTTCCGCCCGACGTAGTAGAGACTATTTTAAGCGCTAGGGCTCCCTCCACTAGAAGGAGTTATGCTTTCAAATGGCACATTTTTGAGAATTGGTGTATGGCACACCATGTAGACCCAGGTCACTGCCAAGTTGTTTCAGTGCTGGAGTTCCTGCAAGATAAATTGTCCTCAGGCACATGTCCTGGTACTCTCAGAGTCTATGTAGCCGCCATTTTGGCTTGCCATGTTCTCATTGACAGGGTTTCTGTGGGAAAGCACCCTCTAGTTGCCCGCTTCATTCGGGGAGCTAAGCGGTTAAGCCGCCCACCAGAGCGACAGTCCCTTCGTGGGATTTAGCTATTTTGCTCGAGGGTCTGGTCATGACCCCTTTTGAACCACTAGAGTCAGCGCCTATCAGGTTTCTGACTCTAAAGATGTTTTTTTTTTAATGGCCATTACTTCTCTTAAGAGAATTGGGGATTTGCAGGCTCTGTCAATCTCGCCATCCTGCCTAGCCTTTGCCCCTGGGTTGGTCAAAGTTATTTTGCATCCTCACCCGAATAATCTTCCGAAAGTTCCGTTCTTGACCATGAATCCGGTCGTTCTTGAAGCTTTCTGCCCTCCGCCATTCACAACACAGGAGCAGGAAAGACTTCACTTACTGTGTCCAGTACGTGCTCTTCAGATCTACGTCCACCGCACTAGCCAGTGGCGTAAGTCGGAGCAGCTTTTCATATGCTATGGGGGCCGCAACCGGGGGGCGGCTGCCACAAAGCATACTGTATCGCATTGGGAGAGGGATGCTATTGCCCTAGCCTATGAGACGCGTGGTCAAGCTTTGCCTCTAGGAGTTAGGGCCCATCCAACCAGGGGGGTTGCATCTTCTATGGCTTTGGCAAGAGGTGCCCCCTGCAGCAAGTTTGTGATGCGGCAGGTTGGTCCTCTCCGCACACATTTGTTAGATTCTATAGTTTGGATGTTCATGCTACTCCGGGCTCGCACGTCCTTGAGTCGACATCCCAGAGTCATGTCTGAGACCTCTTCAATGTTTGTGCACACACACTACACAACGTTGGGGGTCCAGACACTTCCAGTGCGGCGGCGCTATTCTCGCTATTCTCGTTCCCAATAGCGCTTTAAGCGCAGCATTGAGAGTAGCTTTTGATAAGGGAACATCTCGGGTTACTTGACTGTAACCCTGTTCCCTGAAAAAGCGGGAACGAGATGCATGTAAGCATGACTGGACGTCCTTTCAGACAAAAGTTTGACCTGGGGATGTTTCCACGTCACATCTATTTATAACCTCCAGGTGTTCGTGATCGAGTGACGTGACCTAACCAAGGTTATTTAAGCCAAAGTTTGGCATGTTTGACACACGTGCTTCAACAACCGGTCGAACAAAAATGTTCCCAATAGCGCTTTAAGCGCAGCATCTCGTTCCCGCTTTTTCAGGGAACAGGGTTACAGTCAAGTAACCCGAGACGAACACTAAATGTACTGAACTCACTCGCCGCTGGTTCACTTTCTGGTTTTCAAGAAGCTGTCTGGAAGCCATGGAATAATTGTCAATTTATAAATGAACAATTTACAGAAATAAATTTAAAAGAATCAAGCTTTAGTTTTTTTTTGTTTTTAAATGTTAAATAAAATAACAATTATGCAAATAAGCAATTGGATTTCACAAATTCACAGATAAATCCCCCAAAATATCAATCACCACATTTCACTTATTAAGTTGGCTTGTGAAAGCCAACTTACTGAAATCCTATTTAAACTTCTTATTATTATTATTCTTCTGAGACTAAATTTGCAATTCTATCTCCTCCTAGAGCTTTAACTCTACAGACTCCAAACTCAGCCCAGGTCTTCAGACTGTTCTGACTCGATAGGCTACATCTTTTCTAACTGATCAGACTTATGCTTTTCATAAAACTGAAGATTGAAGATGATAAAAATCCCATAGACTTACACTGACGGAATGTTCAGATGAGCCAAGACAATTCAAACTCACAATTCAAACTTTATTTAAAATTCAAATCTAAACAGACTGAAGCCCATTAGACTCAATCAGACTTCCCTTCTATGTACTATTTCTATCCCGTTCAAACTAATTTAAGCTTCCACTCTAATTCTATTTCTAATCTATCAAAATCATGCTAGCAACATGCGAGTAACATGCTAATCATGCTTGAAACATGCTAATCATGCTAGAATCATGCTAAAATAATGCTAGCAACATGCTACCAACATGCTAATCATGCTTGCAACATGCTAGCAACATGCTAATCATTCTAAAATCATGCTAGCAACATGCTAATTGTGCTAGCAACATGCTAACAACATGCTAATCATGCTAAAATCATGCTAGCAACATGCTAATCATGCTACCAACATGTTAGCAAACATGCTAATTATGCTAAAATCATGCTAGCAACATGCTAATCATGCTAAAATCATGCTAGCAACATGCTAATCATGCTACTAAAATGCTAGCAACATGCTAATCATGCTAGCAACATGCTAGCCACATGGTAATCATGCTAGCAAACATGCTAGCAACATGCTAATCATACTAAAATCATGCTAGCAAACATACTAATCATGTTAAAATCATGCTAACAACATGCTAATCAAGCTAGCAACATGCTAATCATGCTAAAATCATGTTAGCAAAATGCTAGCAACATGCTAATCATGCTAGCAACATGCTAGCCACATGCTAATCATGCTAGCAAACATGCTAACAAAATGCTAATCATGCTAAAATCATGCTAACAACATGCTAATCAAGCTAGCAACATGCTAGCAACATGCTAACCATGCTAAAATCATGCTAGCAACATGCTAATCATGCTAAAATAATGCTAGCAACATGTTAACAACATGCTAACAACATGCTAACAACATGCTAATCATGCTAGCCACATGCTAATAATGCTAAAATCATTCGAGCAACATGTTAGCAAAATTGCCAATCATGCTAAAAACATGCTAGCAAATGCTAATCATGCTAAAATAATGTTACCAACATGCTAGCAACATGCTAATCATGCTAGCAACATGCTAATCATGCTACCAACATGCTAGCAAACATGCTAATTATGCTAATATCATGCTAGCAACATGCTAATCATGCTAAAATCATGCTAGCAACATGCTAATCATGCTACCAAAATGCTAGCAACATGCTAATCATGCTAGCAACATGCTAGCCACATGGTAATCATGCTAGCAAACATGCTAGCAACATGCTAATCATACTAAAATCATGCTAGCAACATGCTAATAATGCTAAAATCATGTTAGCAACATGCTATAAACATGCTAGCAACATGCTAATCATGCTAAAATCATGCTAGCATCATGCTAGTAACATGCTAGCAAAATGCTAATCATGCTAAAATCATGCTATCAACATGCTAGCAACATGCTAATCATGCTAAAATCATGCTACCAAAATGCTAGCAACATGCTAATCATGCTAGCAACATGCTAGCCACATGGTAATCATGCTAGCAAACATGCTAGCAACATGCTAATCATACTAAAATCATGCTAGCAACATGATTTTAGTATGATACTGCATTGATGATGTGACCGTCACCAAGACCATCACCACACGTGCAAACCGGAAGCCATGGATGACAGCAGAGGTTCGTGGGCTGCTAAAAACCAGAGATGAAGCGTTCAGATCAGGAGATAAAGCGGCCCTCAAAACAGCAAGAGCCAATCTGTCCCGTGGCATCAAAAATGCAAAACGGTCATATGGAAATAAAATCAATAATCAATTCACAAACAGCAGAGATACACGGAGCCTGTGGCAAGGCATTCAGACCATCACTGACTACAAGCCCCCGCCACAGGCCTGTGACGACGACACATCCCTCCCAGATGCACTCAACCACTTTTATTCACGGTTTGAAATGCAGAACAACACATCTGCACAAAAACTGCCCACACCTCCCAGCGACCAGGCACTCTGTCTGTCTCCAGCCGACGTAAGGAAGACCCTATCTAGGATTAACCCACGCAAGGCTGCGGGTCCTGACAATATACCTGGCCGCGTACTGAAAGACTGTGCTGAACAGCTGACAGATGTCCTAACAGATATCTTCAACATCTCGCTGAGCCAGGCAGTCATCCCCACATGTCTCAAATCCACGACAATCATACCGGTACCAAAAAAATCACCTGTGTCCTGTCTAAATGACTACCGTCCCATAGCACTGACTCCAATCATAATGAAGTGCTTTGAGAGGCTAGTCATGCACAACATCAAAACCAGCCTCCCCAACACACTCGATCCGCTCCAGTTTGCATACCGCCCAAACCGCTCTACGGATGATGCAATTTCCTCCACCCTCCACCTGGCTCTTACCCACCTAGAAAATAAAGACTCATATGTTAGAATGCTGTTCATCGACTTCAGCTCAGCATTCAACACAATAATCCCACAACAGCTCATCAATAAATTAAGCCTGCTGGGCCTCAACAACTCCCTCTGCAATTGGATCCTGGACTTTTTAACCGGAAGACCTCAGTCAGTTCGGGTCGGCCACAACACCTCGAGCACTACCACACTGAGCACAGGGGCCCCACAGGGCTGTGTGCTCAGCCCGCTGCTCTTCACGCTGCTGACCCACGACTGCACTGCCAAGTTCAGCTCCAACCACATCATCAAGTTCGCCGATGACACATCAGTGGTAGGTCTCATCAGCAACAACGATGAAACGCACTACAGAGAGGAAGTGGCACAGCTGGCTGAATGGTGTGGCGCTAACAACCTGTCCCTCAATGTGGAGAAGACAAAGGAGGTTGTGATGGACTTCAGGAGAAACTCTGTTGACCACCCCCCACTGACCATCGACACCTCGACTGTGGAGAGAGTCAGCAGCACTAAATTCCTGGGGGTGCACATCACAGAGGACCTCACCTGGACTACCAACACCAAGTCTATCTCCAAGAAGGCACAACAGCGCCTACACTTTCTCCGCCGGCTGAAAAGAGCAAGCCTCCCTCCACCCATCCTCACCACCTTCTACAGGGGTACCATTGAGAGCGTGCTGACCAGCTGCATCACTGTCTGGTACGGAAACTGCTGTGCAGCAGACCGCAAGACCCTCCAGCGGACAGTGAACACCGCTGCAAAAATCATTGGTGCCCCTCTCCCCTCCATCCTGGACATTTTCCTTACACGATGCTCCAGCAAAGCAAAAAGTATCGTGGAGGACCCCACCCACCCCTCCCACAGTCTCTTCCAGCTCCTACCCTCAGGTAGACGGTACCGGAGTATCAGAGCCCGCTCCGCCAGACTGCTCAACAGCTTTTTCCCCCAGGCTGTGAGAGACCTGAACTCACATCACACCGCCCCTCTCTGAAACCCCAAACAACACCCCCCCCCCCCACCTTACCACATCTCAGGAAAAAACTGTTAAACTTTTATCTCTGTGGAATTCAGGTGAGCGGGCCTGCACAAGCCACCTGTAGCAACACCTGTAGCAACACACACATGCACTAGACACTTTCACACACCATTGTGTGTCCATAATCCCACAAAAGACTGACTGTAATATACGACTGTAATGTATGTATGTTTACTGGCTCATGCACCACAAATCACCTTACACTGTTCCCCAGCCAGCTGCTTGAATGTCTCTCTTTTGCACATGTACAGTATTTGAAGTCATCTGCACAGTTGTACAGTTTGTATTTTTTGTACAGTTTGTATTTTTTTGTTTCCTGTTTTTTAGTTTATGTATAGGTAACCACTTTTATATATAGCATATGTATAGTCAAAGCTGACAGTAGGTTAGTTTGTGTATAGGTTTATACTGTTTTACTTCGTGTTGTATATCTGTATTTATGTAGCACCGTGGTCCTGTGAGGCACGACATCTCGTCCCACTATATGTCCACACATGTAGTGGAATGACAATAAAGCTCAACTTGAACTTGAACTTGAACTTGAACATGCTAATAATGTTAAAATCATGTTAGCAACATGCTATAAACATGCTAGCAACATGCTAATCATGCTAAAATCATGCTAGCATCATGCTAGTAACATGCTAGCAAAATGCTAATCATGCTAAAATCATGCTATCAACATGCTAGCAACATGCTAATCATGCTAAAATCATGCTACCAACATGCTAGCAACATGTTAATCATGCTAAAATCATGCTAGCATCATGCTAGTAACATGCTAGCAAAATTCTAATCATGCTATCAACATGCTAGCAACATGCTAATCATGCTAAAATCATGCTACCAACATGCTAGTAACATGCTAATCACGTTAAAATCATGCTAGCCACATGCTAATCATGTTAAAATCATGCTAGCAACATGGTAATCATGCTACCAACATGCTAGCAAAATGCTAATTATGCTACAATCATGCTAGCAAACATGCTAGAAATGCTAAAATCATGCTATCAATATGCTAATCATGCTAGCAACATGCTAATCATGCTTGCAACATGCTAATCATACTAGCAACATGCTAGCCACATGCTAATCATGCTAAAATCATGCTAGCAACATGCTAATCATGCTAAAATCATGCTAGCAACATGCTAGCAACATGCTAATTGTGCTAAAAACATGCTATCAACATGCAATCAACATGCTAGCAAAATGCTAATCATGCTAGCAAACATGCTAATAATGCCAGCAACATGCTAATCTAACTTATTCGCTACTATTAAAACTTAAACTTTTTAAACTATTAAAACTTAAGCTTTTAAAACTTTTAAAACTTAAACTTATAAAACTTTTAAAACTATTAAAACTTAAACTTTTTAAACTATTAAAAATTAAAATTGTAAAACTTAAACTTATAAAACTTTTAAAACTTAAACTTTTAAAACTTTTTTAAACTTTCCAAACTTCTTTAAACTTTACAAACTTTTTAAAACTTTCTGGTCCGGCTTTCGCAAGCCAACTTAAAGTTTGTCTCGACAAACTTTTTTATCTAGTTTATTTTGTTGTAGATAGTCCTCTTTCACTCTTTGTAGGAATACACCTTTAAATTTCAGTACCCAAAGCTCTCCCAAACTTAAAGACTCTTTAACCAAATAATAAACCCGCAAATAATTGCTCCCCTTCAATTAACTCAATATAAAAGACTCAGTTTTCCCGTTGCAGGCCTGTTTGATGCTGGGGTACGTTGTGCTCAAAAAATAAAAGACCGCTTCACTCAACGCAGGGCAAACAGAAAAAAAAGACCTTTAACTCTCCAACAAGAGGAACATGTTTCACCTCCCGGCACTAGATGTCCATCCAGCTCATGATCGTGGTGATCTCCTCAGGGTCAAAGGAATTATCTCAGAAGTATATCTGAAATCCTCCTCCTCTGAAACTGCCACGAATCCTCACACTGACGACCCGACACGGGTTGGACACCCAACACGGACAAGTGAACACGATTGGCTGTACAGGAATGTCAAAATACAAAAATAACAAATGAATACCCCATCAACTTAAACATATACTTACAACACTATACATTAGTGACTACATATAATACATATTAAAATGTAAACCTGTTAAATTTTTATACCGGGTTACATAATCATAGCAGTTTTTATCCATAGTCTGTCCGTTTAACCGTCTGTATTTTATCCATAGTCTGTCCGTTTAAACGTCTGTATTTAGCTTCAAATGACGACATTATTCTATAAAAATGATTTGCATTCCGATTCTGACATCCAAAGGCACAAAAATATATATATTTATCTTATTCCATGGATTTGAACTGTTTTCCTTCACTTGTTACAAGTGTTCTTCTGCCACCATTATGCGTGAGCAGCTGCAATGGGATCCCCCAAAAAGTATAAAAAAGGTCCAAAGAAATGTTGGGAGGTTGTTATAACATGTGAGCAATTATAGTAAGTTTTAGCTCAATGCAAGAACTTTAACTTGCATTTTTGGGAAAAATAAAATAATCTCTGTGTCAAAATGACCTGAACACAAAATGAGGGTTAAGCTGATGATGTCAGTCTCAAACAGGAAGTGAGGTGGTGTGTTTCTTAAAAGCTTTGAGCTGATGTGGTTTGCAGTCTGAAGTCAAGTCAAGTCAAGTCACCTTTATTTATATAGCGCTTTTAACAATACAAATTGTAACAAAGCACTGCACAATATTAAAATAGGCAAATTGTGTCAATAATGTAAAATGACAGGATTTAACACTCAATTATCAGCTGAATGCATTTCATTATTTAATTTAGTAATGGCATTGTCCAGCTTAGTTCAGTTTAAATAATATCTATGCAATCAAGTCGATGATATTGCTGGAAATGAAGTGTCCCCAACTAAGCAAGCCAGAGGCGACAGTGGCAAGGAACGAAAACTCCATCGGTGACAGAATGGAGAAAAAACCTTGGGAGAAACCAGGCTCAGTCGGGGGGCCAGTTCCCCTCCGGCCAGACGAACCAGTAGTTTGTTCCAACTGCAGCAAAGTCAGAGTGTAAGTGGTCCACTGGTTCCAGGGGTCTTTTCCAGATGGTTGTCTAGGTGACGAGGTCCTCACTGGAGATTTGTCTCTGGGGCTCATCTATGTGTCCTAGACTCCACTGACGGTCAGGGCTGTAGAGGCTCTAGAGGTTGTCTCCAGGTGCTGATCCTCCATTTATGGCAGACTTTGGTTAAGTCATTATAATCGCTGATGGTTGGCTTCCTCTGAGGTCCTCCGAGGGGTTGTCATCATCTCTTCTCAGGTCTTCGGTCATCTCAGATCGTTTAAGGGTTGGATCCAGACTGAAGCTTGTGTAATTCCTAACTACCACGGGATGTTAATCCCGTGGCAGAAACATAGAAACAGTAAGACAATTAGCGTAGCAGTTGTTCCATCCAGGAATAACCCTAGATGAAATTATCAGTATAACCCAAGCTAAAGCATAATAATGTGCATTTGTTCAGATAGACTGGCAGTACAAGATTGTGAGATGCATTATATAAATGCTTGGCTAAAGAGATGTGTCTTTAATCTAGATTTAAACAGAGAGAGTGTGTCTGAACCCCGAACGTTATCAGGAAGGCTATTCCAGAGTTTAGGAGCCAGATATGAACAAGTTCTACCTCCTTTAGTGTACTTTGCTATCCTAGGTACTACCAAGAGTCCAGAGTTTTGCGACCTTAGGGAGCGGGTTGGATTGTAGCGTGATAGAAGATTAGTTAGGTACGCAGGAGCTAAATCATTTAGGGCCTTATAGGCAAGTAATAATATTTTGTAACTGATACGAAACTTAATAGGTAGCCAGTGCAGTCCAGACGTGAAGTTTGTTTTATTCCAGTGAAACATCAGTAGTGTAAAATCACATTAATGTTTCTAAGAATCTTTTGTCTGCCTCGATCCAGATTCAACTCCACAATATATGTTTGATCATGCTCATTTCCCAAAATGGCTTAATTATTATAGAGAAGAAAATCAACAATTATGTTGTTTGTAGACCATTTGAGATGATAACATCCTGAGCAAATGGTCACCAATTGTAGAATGGAGTGGGTGTGAGACACTGAGAATCCACTCAGACAAAGGGGTGTCAGAACTTAATTAACATACAGACTACAGCTGTTACCACAGGAGCAACTTCATTTACATGAAGGGTAGTAAACTGAAAATGTATAAAAGGTTAGGACTTGTTCTGTGTTCATTCCAACTCCGTTGAACCCAAGGTAAAACATGTACTTTGTCACTGCTATGCTGCAATAAACATCTTCATCAAGATCGTCATCGCCTTCATCACTTTTTATTACATGTTTATATTTGCTTGTAATGTGTGTTTGTGAATCAAAGACGAACACAGGACTAGGTGTTAAAAGCTCTGCCAATACGTGGTGAGCACTTTTTTGAGATTTACCTTATTGCTTTATATATATATATAAAGGCAAGGAAAGTGTAGTTCTATAGTATATTTCGTAGACTTATGTAAAAGTGCTATACATATTTATTTATTTTATTAAAATAGTGTGTGATTCGAGACGTGAAGTGAAACACAGACAAATATAGGCTACTTTCGGATGAGATGTTAAACCGAGGTGCTGACTCTCTGTGGTTATTAAAAATCCCATGGCACTTCTCGTAAAGAGTAGGGGTGTAACCCCGGTGTCCTGGCCAAATTCCCAACCACTAGCTTCTGAACATCATGGCCTCCTAATAATCCCCATCCACTTGATTGGCTCTATGACTTGCTCTCCTCTCCACCTGTAGCTGGTGTGTGGTGAGCGCATCCACTTGATTGGGTCTATGACTCTCTCTCCTCTCCACCTGTAGCTGGTGTGTGGTGAGCGCATCCACTTGATTGTCTCTATGACTCCCTCTCCTCTCCACCTGTTGCTGGTGTGTGGTGAGCGCACTGGCACCGTTATCCTGTGGCAGCCATCGCATCATCCAAGTGGATTCTGCACACTGGTGGTGGTTGAGGAGAGACCCCCCCCACATGATTGTAAAGCACTTTGGGTGTACAACAATACACAAAGCGCTATAATAAATGCTTGATTCTTTCATTCATTTATACTTTGTGCTATATATATGTCAAAATGTCTATCTTGGTGAGTTTTCACTAAACAGTCAGTTATGTCTTAAATAATCATAAACATTTTTAAAAGTAATTGAATGCTAGTCAGTATGTAGATCTGTGCATTCTGTGACGTCATCCTACGATATAAACCTGACGCTGTCTGTCATCATCTGTTCATCAAACAACAAAAGAAAAAGAGAGATTTAATCACTTCTCCTCGCTTAATATTGTTCATAACTTTATGAATTTATTTATGTTTAATTTATATGATGATGCGGTCAGAAACCAGACTGAAAAATGCTCAGGTGTCAATTATAAAGAATACTAAAGAAAACTCAAACTGAAAACAAGCATATACACTTAAAGAGACAGATCTTCACTGTCTGGCGTCACATTGGTTGATGAGAATATGGTCATGTGTTGTATGTTGTGAATCTTCTGTTGGCACTACAGAAACTGTATCACATGGTTGATGAGAATATGGTCATGTGTTGTATGTTGTGAATCTTCTCTGACCGCTACAGAAACTGTATCACATGGTTGATGTGAATATGGTCATGTGTTGTATGTTGTGAATCTTCTCTGAGCACTACAGAAACTGTATCACATGGTTGATGAGAATATGGTCATGTGTTGTATGTTGTGAATCTTCTCTGAGCAGCAGTGATTCGACTCTCGTATCAGTTCATGAGTCCTGTGACTTCTCATGGAAACACAGAAAAACTCTTTCAGTTGAAGCTCTAGAAATGTTTAATATCTGTGTTTCTTCTTCTTTTAGTGCTGATGTCCTTCATCCACGCTGGATTCACTCAAGGTACTGTGCTGTACTGCAGTATATTTGATTTATTAAACAAATGTGAATCGTGTTATTGTAGTTTATTTGTCTACATGGATCATATGAGGATCCCACATTTGTCTCTTTGCTGATGATTTCTGTCTATATTTTGCTGTCATTCACCTTCACCCAGAATCATTTGTATGCGTTGTTTCTCATGCTGATAAAACACTGATAAATAAAATGAATAAAGAAAAGTAGGTTAAAATGGTAGTTTGTTGTAAAATGTACACTCAAATTAATGCTTGTCTGCAATTAAGGCTAATGTTTAGTTCAGGGTAATTGTAGATACCAAATGATGGATGGATAAATAATTATTTCATTTATTGTTTTTATTTATCCTTTATTTTCCCAGGAAGGTCCCATTAAGATTAAAAGAAATCTCTTCTTCCAGGGAGTCCTGGCCAAGATGGCCGTACAAAAAGTTCACATAAACATACAACACACGTAGTGAATTTTAAACAGTCAAAGCGAAAAGATTCATCATAGATCAACAAATTAATTAAAACAGCAACATGATTAATTCATTTTACACTGCAATACATTTTTGAAAATATTCAAAGGAGGAATTGTTTCTAGTGGAGTAGTATATTGAAATTCATTCCACAGCCATGGAGCATAATAAGAGACAGATGATTTCCCATGCTCTGAGTGTACCCTAGGTACTACTAATTTAATCCCATTTGATGATCTGGTGCTATAATTCTTTCCACATAAGCATAAAAGACTAGCAATGTAATTTGGAAGCATACCCAACAATGTCTTTACAATATATAGTAACATATGTGATTTTCTTCTTTGACATAAAGAGGACCAACCTACATAATTGTACAGCAGACAATGATGAGTACATGAGCAGGCATTTGTTATAAAACGCAATGCAGCATGATAAACACCATCCAGCCTCTTCAATAAATATGTAGAAGCATGCATATAAATAACATCACCATAATTTAAAATGGGTAAAAAAGTACTCTTTATAATTCTCTTTCTAGCTCCAAAGAAATGTTTTTTTTTTTGCCGAAAAAGAAAACCCAGTCTTGGTATAAGTCTTTTCTCCAAGTAATCAATATGAACATCAAAGGCTAACTTCTCATCTAGACATATTCCTAAATATTTGTAACTTGATACTCTTTCTATATGCAGGTCATAAATAGTAAGAATGAGCGGGGCAGTGGTTATAGAACGGCTGCACGTAAAAATAATATACTTAGTTTTGTTTACATTTAAAACTAATTTTAGTTTCAGTAAAGTAAAGTAAGCTGAAAAGTATAAAAAGAACCCTGAAGAGTTTCAATAGATTGAGACAGAGAGGATGCAGTGGAATAAATAATTATATCATCAGCATAAAAATTTAACTTTGCAGATTTTATTCCCTGCCCCAATTCATTAATAAAAATAGAGAAAAGAAGTGGTGCCAGTAAAGAACCTTGTGGGACACCCTTCCTGACTCTTACCATGGCCGAGGTGTAATTATCTACAGCAACACATTGAGTTCTATCAGATAAATCGTTTTTAAACCAACTCAGGGACGAATTACCAAGACCTATACTTTTAAGCCTCTGTAATAGTAAGGCATGGCCCACTAAGTCAAACACTTTTGTCAAATCAACCAATAATGCAGAACAATGCTGTCTCTTATCGAGAGCAGTGATTAAATCATTAGTAACTAGTGTAGTAGCTGTTATTGTACTATGTCCCGCTCTAAATCCTGACTGAAATGCATTTCAAATATTGTGACTAAATAGGTATTCTTTTATTTGATCATTTACCATAGATTCAAAAACTTTAGCTAAAACCGGTAGTTTAAAAATAGGGTGATAATTATTCAAATTGGAAGGATCTCCTCCTTTTAGTAATGGCATAACCATAGCTGATTTCCAAGATGGCAGAATTACATTAGTGGATAGACTCAGATTAAAAATCGACGCAATTGGTTCTGCAATAATATCTGCAGACACTTTAAAAAAAAATTGTTAAATTTTGTCAGACCCACACGATTTCTTGCAGTCTAAATTTGAAAGTAGTTTATGAACATGGGTGGGCAATATAGGGATAAAGGAAAATAAATCTGATTCACTATTGTTAGTCGACTCATTAAATCCCTGTTAATCAATGACCAACGAATTACTGGAGTCTGTTATCGAACTAGCTGAAAAAAAAACTATTAAACATATTAACAATATTAACATTATCTGTAATTATACTTTGGTTCAGTTTTAAAGCTTTTGGAAGATCAGTAGATTTATTTGATCCTACCAGAGATTTCGTTAATTTCCAAAATGTAGAAGGATCGTTCATATTATTATTAATCAGATTTAAATAATACTGGCTTTTTGAACTTTTTATCGATTTTGTACACTTATTCCGTAATAATCTATATTGAGACCAGTCCTCAACCCTATTTTGTTTTCTTTGCTTCAGACCAAGCCAAATTTCTTTGCTTAATAAGATTTGAAACGGATTCATTAAACCAAGGATTATTTCTTCCACTCACCCGGAATCTACGTAGAGGAGCATGTTTGTCACAAATTCCCAGAAAAATAGATTTAAAATATTCCCAAGCATCAACCACATCAGGCATAATTGAAACTAACTGTAAATCACTATTATACACATCGTGCAAAAATGCTTGTACATTAACATTTTTAAATTGACGTTTAAATATAAATCTAGGTGAACTCTTAAGCATCTTAAAATTTCTCACACAGGATATTGCACAATGATCGCTAATATCATTACAAAAAATTCCTATTGCAGAGAAAACATGAGGTATATTAGTTAAAATAACATCAATCAAAGATGATTTGCTCATATCCTTTCCATTTAGGCAAAATAAATAAAAGTTCATATTTTTTTTTTTTTTACTGAACAATATATATAAAAATAAATAAACGGATGTTCCAACCTCTAAGAGCACTAAGCATATACTTAAACACTGCTATAAATATATAGGAGTCTTTACAAATATTATTCCATGTAAGGGGTCTCTGGCCCCAAACAAACATAAGAGTTATGATCTTTTACACAAACCTGTAATTCATTCACGGTTTTCATTTTAGGAGAATGACCACAGACACATAGAAGTGTTCCAGTAATACTGTGAAGAGAACTATTGTCTTATATAACTCAAACACTAGTGTTGTGTTTTCTATACGGTCTACTTGTTTTCTAGTTAGACTTGTCTTGTTAGACTAACCAGGACTTGTCACATCTCTTACATTGATGCTCTTTTGTTGGTTTGATTTCTTCAATTGTTCTCATTTGGAAGTGGCTTTGGAACAAAACTTCTGATAAATAATTAAATGTAAATGTAGATGATTTTTTGAAACATCTGCCTGAAAACTGTCCCACCTATCGACCAGAACAGGAACTGTTCAATAATGTTTTAATAACTTTCTCATTTCAAAATACAATTGACAAAACATATAAATGAATAAAACATTTTACATTTATTTCAATTTTTATCTAACATCAATTGTAATCATAATTACTTCACTATCAGCTACATTAAGTCAGATATTCAGTCTGTCTTCTTTCTTCCCAGATTTACCCAGATCTACACTGACTGTGACACCAGACAGTCCTGTATTCACTGGAGAGACAGTCAATCTGAAGTGTGTGATTGAGTCTTACAGTAACTGGAGATATGAGTGGTATAAAGACAGTGTAATGTTACAGACGTCTGTAAACAGAGACACTCTCACTATCAGAGGAGTGAATGAGTCTGATCAGGGTCAGTACTGGTGTAGAGGACAGATAAGTTCAGTCTCATCACAAACAAGCTCTGCTGTTAATATCTCTGTGATGGGTGAGTTGAAAATTGTTGTCCCCTGAACTAGCTCTAGGTAACACTACAATAAATGTACATTAATAATAATGTTCTATCATTTAAATGAACACTTATTTCAACATAAACTCATGATTAGTGAAGATATGAGCAAATGATGAATCAGTCAAGAGCTTCTTAACTATGACTGAAATCATATGCATTTATTAATAATACAGCCTTAACTACATGTTAGTACATGTTTGATAGTTAATGCATCAATGTTTAGGGGTTAACTAAAAGGAATAGGTCATATTTTTACTAAATAAATTTAAACAATTTAATACGGTCATAATTTAAATGATTGACATCTGCAGCTTCATCATAAATATTACTGGATGACACAGGATTAGTTTCACTGATCCTCCAAATCAATCAAATGTATAAAATACTAAATACACTAATAATAACTGATCTTAAACGATCATAATCTGTTTTGTGTTTTTCTCTTTCCCTGTTGGACTAAACATGTATTTGATAATAAATCATGATCTGGATTTAGTGAATTAATGATAATGTGCCTTAAGTCATGACAAAATAACACAATAACAAAACATGAGCTGATATTAGTGTTTGAGTAATTAATAATGAGTTAATAATGACGAGCATCTTAAAGTCATGATAAAATAACGCATTAACAAAACATGAGCTGATATTAGTGTTTGAGTAATTAATAATGAGTTAATAATGATGAACATCTTAAAGTCATGACAAAATAACACATTAACAAAACATGAGCTGATATTAGTGTTTGAGTAATTAATAATGAGTTAATAATGACGAGCATCTTAAAGTCATGACAAAATAACACATTAACAAAACATGAGCTGATATTAGTGTTTGAGTAATTAATGATGAGTTAATAATGACGAGCATCTTAAAGTCATGATACACTTACAAACCATGAACTAAAATATCAATCAATACAATAAAGATGCATTATAAATGTGTCATTAATGTAACTCGTTTTACATGAATCTACACGCTGCTGTAATTCTGTGCATATCATATAAAACATAACATAACACTTGTTCACTGTACGTCTGATGATCTGATCTGCTGTGAATCAGCATCTCTCTCTTTAACATCAGTGCTACACAAAGAGCGTACGAGTGTAATAATGCACTCAGAGATGCTCGAGGATCATCACAGATCAGTGTGGATTGTAACGCTTGTTGATAACATGACAGAAGAAATCGATGAGAGCAAACTCAGGCAGGTCAGTTAGATGAGAAACGTCCAGCAAGTCTTCGATGCTCCTCGAGTGAGTTTCTTGGTGAAGCTTCAAGATCTCTGAGTGTCTGTTTCAGTAAGACACAGTGTTGGATCCAAGTGCAGTTTAAAACTTATTTAAACAAGACAACACAAGTAAATCCAGCAATAAACAATATGAACAAACACAGGAACTGAAACAAATGAACACGATACATCCATATAAGACCAGACAATAAAGAAGAGAAACACTGGAGACGATACAGACAAGAAGAGACAGATGTTTCTGTTCTAGTGTCTCTATCGTTCTCTGCGTGAGGAGAAAAAACAAACCAAAGCCTATTCAAGACAATCCTGATGAAACACCACATTTACCATTTCAATGAACATTCATTTTTGTTAATCATATGCCACTAATGTAATAATTAAAATCAAAACTTGCCAGTTGTACTGTGTTTTTGTAGTATCATGTGAGTATCATATTCTGAGAACAGTATCTTGTATCGAACCAAATCATGACATGAGTGTATCGTAACACAATATTATTAACTAATATTTATTTTAGTCATTCTGCTTTCTGTGACGAGTCAGATGCATTTGTCTGAAGATGAGACGGAGCCAGAGCCTCCGATAAACACTCAGATCAGAAACATAATCACAACACAAAACACAACAACATGTTATGAAAGATTAGTTCAAATAATGTATAAACTATAGTTTTGTCAAATATTTATATAATACACTTTATTTGATTCTGTTATATTGCACTAATCCTGTATCTACGGGCGCTCATTATGTGTGTGTGTGTGTGTGTGTGTGTGTGTGTGTGTGTGTGTCAGGTGTGTGTGTGTGTGTGTGTGTGTGTGTGTGTGTGTGTGTGTGTGTGTGTGTAATGCATTTATCCCCTCGGGGCTTGTCGTAGAATGGGCATGCGCACTTTCTACTCTAGAGTGCCGCTGGTTTTGAGTTCTGTCTGGGACGGTGGTTCCCAGCCTTTTTTTCATGCCCCCCCACCCCCCACTTACACATATGGTAATCTGATCAACCCCCCACCGTATTATATTTATACACGCCCATATATCTATCTATCTATCTATCTATCTATATATATATACATATATAAGTTTAATGCAATATTAATATTTTTGTCTCTTAGAAATGCACATTTGACATTGAGTTGACATGACAGTAGTAGTTTGAGTTGAGTTTATGTTCATTATCAAAATCAGTAACGTTAACATCTGTAAAAACTGCAACAACCTCCTTTTTTATATGGTGACATTTATTTTGTCTGACTGTTTGAGTTTTATTAAAATTAACCTTTGTTCTTCCATAGTAGCATACATTTACATCATGATAACCAGAGTTAAAACCACACATATAGCACCTCGATACTGTGGTAAACATGCAACTATATGTTTTCTATGTAGCCTATTTATATGTAAAACAGTAGTCTAAATACATTTATTATAAAAGCCCAAACGCTATATAGCTTAATCACAAATATACTGTAATTACATTTCATTACTCCTTTAATACATTTAATACACGTCTACATTAATATAATAGATTTCAGAGAGAGAGAGAGAGAGAGAGAGAGAGAGAGAGAAAATATACAGGTAATTTTCTGCCAGGACATTGTAATTTTACATAATGTCTGTTAATCCTAGAACACAACACAATGCAATGTAAAATACACAGTACAGGTAAAATATATTTAAAAAAATCTCAAGACAATTCCTTCAAATTAATACAATACATCGTGCCATATTTTTACCATTTTTGGAGTGCTGTATTCTTGCTGCTTTATAATATGTAAAACAAACCACTTTACGCAACAACAAACAATTGAATCTGCTTCATGATCACGTCATGTTCAGCACTCTTTTACACTCTTAAACTGCACTTTAACACCGTTCAACTGGACTACACGCACACACTGCACTAACACAACCTATCTGCTATCACTGGACACCATACAATGCACATCCACGACACTGCATATGAATAATCTGTTGCACCTTTGCACATCTATCTGCTGCTCAACCAATCTGCTGTTAATTTATAATCTGTTGCACCTTCACATTATTACTATGTATAGACTACATTATGTATAGATACTGTACATAATGTAGATGTGCCCATACGGTGTATGTGTCGCTGATAATTGAGTGTGTCTTTATAGTACACTATGTGTACTGAGTATATGTATGTGTATTTTGCACACTGTCTTCTGTACAGTCTGTAAATATGTACTGTCCATATGTAAATTGTTGTTGTTTTTTTGCACTGTCTGTCCATATGTAAATTGTTGTTGTTTTTTTGCACTGTCTGTCCATATGTAAATTGTTTGTTGTTTTTTTGCACTGTCTGGAGCACGCTCATAAGAATTTCACTCACCAAGGCACTTGTGCTGTGGTGATGTGACAATAAAAGTGATTTGATTTGATTTGATTTGATTTGAAATTATGAATATTGTACAATCAATAAGTGTGATATGTGAATACAAAAAGCATAAATTAAGTCTGTATATTATTGCTGTATTTTTTACATATGTGCATAACTAGTGATCGTGACACTGATACTGTTTTTATCTATATTTAAACATATGTGTATTAATACAGAGAGACCAAAGCCTGTAGTGAAGGTGACTCCAGATCAGCGTGTGTTCAGAGGAGAGACAGTCACTCTCACATGTGACATACAGCGAGCAGAAAACATTCAGTGGACATACAGCTGGTTTAAAGATGGAGACACTCACAATCCTTACAGAACAACAACAACAGCAGAGTACAGTTTCACAGCTTCTGTGTCTGACGGTGAATACAGCTGTAGAGGAGAGAGATTAGACTCACAGAGATCAGACATCAGTGCTGCTGTTACACTGACTGTATCAGGTGAGTGATCATATTCATATCTGATTAATACTCATTTAACATCCATATTTTGTGTCTCAACACTTTTCATGTACTCTTCTATAGCAGCAACATCTGTTCTTATAAGAGGACTGAAGCAATTCATATATCATTATTCTGTTTAGATGCAGTCCTACAGATCTTCTGTGTGTTTTTCTGGAGGTTATAGTTTATTATAATGTCATGTAAATTGTGACAAGACTTTCTTTTGTTCTGGGAATCGACATCTTTGATATTTAATGTGTTTAAAGGTGATATCCACTTTAATAAGAAGAAGAAAATACTTGACTGTACTGTAAAACTGTACTACACTGTAAAACATCTAAAGTTGAGAACATTTTAAAGTTAAAGGAAACCAGCTTCAGGGGAATTTTGAGCATGACAAGTTCTCAACTTATTATATTCAGTTTATTCAACAAAAAGTTCTCCTGAAGCTGGTTGCCTTAAACGTTTAAGTTTTCTCCGCTTTTGATTTTTTTTAAAGAGCAGATGAGTTTTTTCCTGAAATCAGAGAGAATATAGTGACTTACAGATAATAATGTTAAATGAGTTGATGAAGTCTTCAGATATCTGCTGAAGTTGATTGAGATTCAGTTGTAGTTGGAGGTCTTCAGATATCTGCTGAAGTTGATTGAGATTCAGTTGTAGTTGGAGGTCTTCAGATATCTGCTGAAGTTGATTGAGATTCAGTTGTAGTTGGAGGTCTTCAGATATCTGCTGAAGTTGATTGAGATTCAGTTGTAGTTGGAGGTCTTCAGATATCTGCTGAAGTTGATTGAGATTCAGTTGTAGTTGGAGGTCTTCAGATATCTGTTGAAGTTGATTGAGATTCAGTTGTAGTTGGAGGTCTTCAGATATCTGCTGAAGTTGATTGAGATTCAGTTGTAGTTGGAGGTCTTCAGATATCTGCTGAAGTTGATTGAGATTCAGTTGTAGTTGGAGGTCTTCAGATATCTGCTGAAGTTGATTGAGATTCAGTTGTAGTTGGAGGTCTTCAGATATCTGCTGAAGTTGATTGAGATTCAGTTGTAGTTGGAGGTCTTCAGATATCTGCTGAAGTTGATTGAGATTCAGTTGTAGTTATCTGTTGAAGTTGATTGAGATTCAGTTGTAGTTGGAGGTCTTCAGATATCTGTTGAAGTTGATTGAGATTCAGTTGTAGTTGGAGGTCTTCAGATATCTGCTGAAGTTGATTGAGATTCAGTTGTAGTTGGAGGTCTTCAGATATCTGTTGAAGTTGATTGAGATTCAGTTGTAGTTGGTGGTCTTCACATATCTGCTGAAATTGATTGAGATTCAGTTGTAGTTGGAGGTCTTCAGATATCTGCTGAAGTTGATTGAGATTCAGTTGTAGTTGGTGGTCTTCAGATATCTGCTGAAGATGATTGAGATTCAGTTGTAGTTGGAGGTCTTCAGATATCTGCTGAAGTTGATTGAGATTCAGTTGTAGTTGGAGGTCTTCAGATATCTGCTGAAGTTGATTGAGATTCAGTTGTAGTTGGAAGTCTTCAGATATCTGCTGAAGATGATTGAGATTCAGTTGTAGTTGGAGGTCTTCAGATATCTGCTGAAGATGATTGAGATTCAGTTGAGGTTGGAGGTCTTCAGATATCTGCTGAAGATGATTGAGATTCAGTTGAGGTTGGAGGTCTTCAGATATCTGTTGAAGTTGATTGAGATTCAGTTGAGGTTGGAGGTCTTCAGATATCTGTTGAAGTTGATTGAGATTCAGTTGTAGTTGGAGGTCTTCAGATATCTGTTGAAGTTGATTGAGATTCAGTTGTAGTTGGAGGTCTTCAGATATCTGTTGAAGTTGATTGAGATTCAGTTGTAGTTGGAGGTCTTCAGATATCTGTTGAAGTTGATTGAGATTCAGTTGTAGTTGGAGGTCTTCAGATATCTGTTGAAGTTGATTGAGATTCAGTTGTAGTTGGAGGTCTTCAGATATCTGTTGAAGTTGATTGAGATTCAGTTGTAGTTGGAGGTCTTCAGATATCTGCTGAAGTTGATTGAGATTCAGTTGTAGTTGGAGGTCTTCATATATCTGTTGAAGTTGATTGAGATTCAGTTGTAGTTGGTGGTCTTCACATATCTGTTGAAGTTGATTGAGATTCAGTTGTAGTTGGAGGTCTTCAGATATCTGCTGAAATTGATTGAGATTCAGTTGTAGTTGGAGGTCTTCAGATATCTGCTGAAGATGATTGAGATTCAGTTGTAGTTGGTGGTCTTCAGATATCTGCTGAAGATGATTGAGATTCAGTTGTAGTTGGAGGTCTTCAGATATCTGCTGAAGTTGATTGAGATTCAGTTGTAGTTGGAGGTCTTCAGATATCTGCTGAAGTTGATTGAGATTCAGTTGTAGTTGGAGGTCTTCAGATATCTGCTGAAGATGATTGAGATTCAGTTGTAGTTGGAGGTCTTCAGATATCTGCTGAAGTTGATTGAGATTCAGTTGTAGTTGGAGGTCTTCAGATATCTGTTGAAGTTGATTGAGATTCAGTTGTAGTTGGAGGTCTTCAGATATCTGTTGAAGTTGATTGAGATTCAGTTGTAGTTGGAGGTCTTCAGATATCTGTTGAAGTTGATTGAGATTCAGTTGTAGTTGGAGGTCTTCAGATATCTGCTGAAGTTGATTGAGATTCAGTTGTAGTTGGAGGTCTTCAGATATCTGCTGAAGTTGATTGAGATTCAGTTGTAGTTGGAGGTCTTCAGATATCTGCTGAAGTTGATTGAGATTCAGTTGTAGTTGGAGGTCTTCAGATATCTGCTGAAGTTGATTGAGATTCAGTTGTAGTTGGAGGTCTTCAGATATCTGCTGAAGTTGATTGAGATTCAGTTGTAGTTGGAGGTCTTCAGATATCTGCTGAAGTTGATTGAGATTCAGTTGTAGTTGGAGGTCTTCAGATATCTGTTGAAGTTGATTGAGATTCAGTTGTAGTTGGAGGTCTTCAGATATCTGTTGAAGTTGATTGAGATTCAGTTGTAGTTGGAGGTCTTCAGATATCTCCTGAAGTTGATTGAGATTCAGTTGTAGTTGGAGGTCTTCAGATATCTGCTGAAGTTGATTGAGATTCAGTTGTAGTTGGAGGTCTTCAGATATCTGCTGAAGTTGATTGAGATTCAGTTGTAGTTGGAGGTCTTCAGATATCTGTTGAAGTTGATTGAGATTCAGTTGTAGTTGGAGGTCTTCAGATATCTGCTGAAGTTGATTGAGATTCAGTTGTAGTTGGAGGTCTTCAGATATCTGCTGAAGTTGATTGAGATTCAGTTGTAGTTGGAGGTCTTCAGATATCTGCTGAAGTTGATTGAGATTCAGTTGTAGTTGGAGGTCTTCAGATATCTGCTGAAGTTGATTGAGATTCAGTTGTAGTTGGAGGTCTTCAGATATCTGCTGAAGTTGATTGAGATTCAGTTGTAGTTGGAGGTCTTCAGATATCTGTTGAAGTTGATTGAGATTCAGTTGTAGTTGGAGGTCTTCAGATATCTGCTGAAGTTGATTGAGATTCAGTTGTAGTTGGAGGTCTTCAGATATCTGCTGAAGTTGATTGAGATTCAGTTGTAGTTGGAGGTCTTCAGATATCTGCTGAAGTTGATTGAGATTCAGTTGTAGTTGGAGGTCTTCAGATATCTGCTGAAGTTGATTGAGATTCAGTTGTAGTTGGAGGTCTTCAGATATCTGCTGAAGTTGATTGAGATTCAGTTGTAGTTGGAGGTCTTCAGATATCTGCTGAAGTTGATTGAGATTCAGTTGTAGTTGGAGGTCTTCAGATATCTGCTGAAGTTGATTGAGATTCAGTTGTAGTTGGAGGTCTTCAGATATCTGCTGAAGTTGATTGAGATTCAGTTGTAGTTGGAGGTCTTCAGATATCTGTTGAAGTTGATTGAGAGTCAGTTGTATTTGGAGGTCTTCAGATATCTGCTGAAGTTGATTGAGATTCAGTTGTAGTTGGAGGTCTTCAGATATCTGCTGAAGTTGATTGAGATTCAGTTGTAGTTGGAGGTCTTCAGATATCTGCTGAAGTTAATTGAGATTCAGTTGTAGTTGGAGGTCTTCAGATATCTGTTGAAGTTGATTGAGATTCAGTTCTAGGTGGAGGTCTTCAGATATCTGCTGAAGTTGATTGAGATTCAGTTGTAGTTGGAGGTCTTCAGATATCTGTTGAAGTTGATTGAGATTCAGTTCTAGGTGGAGGTCTTCAGATATCTGCTGAAGTTGATTGAGATTCAGTTGTAGTTGGAGGTCTTCAGATATCTGTTGAAGTTGATTGAGATTCAGTTCTAGGTGGAGGTCTTCAGATATCTGCTGAAGTTGATTGAGATTCAGTTGTAGTTGGAGGTCTTCAGATATCTGCTGAAGTTGATTGAGATTCAGTTGTAGTTGGAGGTCTTCAGATATCTGTTGAAGTTGATTGAGATTCAGTTCTAGGTGGAGGTCTTCAGATATCTGCTGAAGTTGATTGAGATTCAGTTGTAGTTGGAGGTCTTCAGATATCTGCTGAAGTTGATTGAGATTCAGTTGTAGTTGGAGGTCTTCAGATATCTGTTGAAGTTGATTGAGATTCAGTTCTAGGTGGAGGTCTTCAGATATCTGCTGAAGTTGATTGAGATTCAGTTGTAGTTGGAGGTCTTCAGATATCTGCTGAAGTTGATTGAGATTCAGTTGTAGTTGGAGGTCTTCAGATATCTGTTGAAGTTGATTGAGATTCAGTTCTAGGTGGAGGTCTTCAGATATCTGCTGAAGTTGATTGAGATTCAGTTGTAGTTGGAGGTCTTCAGATATCTGCTGAAGTTGATTGAGATTCAGTTGTAGTTGGAGGTCTTCAGATATCTGTTGAAGTTGATTGAGATTCAGTTCTAGGTGGAGGTCTTCAGATATCTGCTGAAGTTGATTGAGATTCAGTTGTAGTTGGAGGTCTTCAGATATCTGCTGAAGTTGATTGAGATTCAGTTGTAGTTGGAGGTCTTCAGATATCTGTTGAAGTTGATTGAGATTCAGTTCTAGGTGGAGGTCTTCAGATATCTGCTGAAGTTGATTGAGATTCAGTTGTAGTTGGAGGTCTTCAGATATCTGCTGAAGTTGATTGAGATTCAGTTGTAGTTGGAGGTCTTCAGATATCTGTTGAAGTTGATTGAGATTCAGTTCTAGGTGGAGGTCTTCAGATATCTGCTGAAGTTGATTGAGATTCAGTTGTAGTTGGAGGTCTTCAGATATCTGCTGAAGTTGATTGAGATTCAGTTGTAGTTGGAGGTCTTCAGATATCTGTTGAAGTTGATTGAGATTCAGTTCTAGGTGGAGGTCTTCAGATATCTGCTGAAGTTGATTGAGATTCAGTTGTAGTTGGAGGTCTTCAGATATCTGCTGAAGTTGATTGAGATTCAGTTGTAGTTGGAGGTCTTCAGATATCTGTTGAAGTTGATTGAGATTCAGTTCTAGGTGGAGGTCTTCAGATATCTGCTGAAGTTGATTGAGATTCAGTTGTAGTTGGAGGTCTTCAGATATCTGCTGAAGTTGATTGAGATTCAGTTGTAGTTGGAGGTCTTCAGATATCTGTTGAAGTTGATTGAGAGTCAGTTGTATTTGGAGGTCTTCAGATATCTGCTGAAGTTGATTGAGATTCAGTTGTAGTTGGAGGTCTTCAGATATCTGCTGAAGTTGATTGAGATTCAGTTGTAGTTGGAGGTCTTCAGATATCTGCTGAAGTTAATTGAGATTCATTTGTAGTTGGAGGTCTTCAGATATCTGTTGAAGTTGATTGAGATTCAGTTCTAGGTGGAGGTCTTCAGATATCTGCTGAAGTTGATTGAGATTCAGTTGTAGTTGGAGGTCTTCAGATATCTGTTGAAGTTGATTGAGATTCAGTTCTAGGTGGAGGTCTTCAGATATCTGCTGAAGTTGATTGAGATTCAGTTGTAGTTGGAGGTCTTCAGATATCTGTTGAAGTTGATTGAGATTCAGTTCTAGGTGGAGGTCTTCAGATATCTGCTGAAGTTGATTGAGATTCAGTTGTAGTTGGAGGTCTTCAGATATCTGCTGAAGTTGAGTGAGATTCAGTCGTAGTTGGAGGTCTTCAGATATCTGCTGAAGTTGATTGAGATTCAGTTGTAGTTGGAGGTCTTCAGATATCTGTTGAAGTTGATTGAGATTCAGTTGTAGTTGGAGGTCTTCAGATATCTGCTGAAGTTGATTGAGATTCAGTTGTAGTTGGAGGTCTTCAGATATCTGCTGAAGTTGATTGAGATTCAGTTGTAGTTGGAGATCTTCAGATATCTGCTGAAGTTGATTGAGATTCAGTTGTAGTTGGAGGTCTTCAGATATCTGCTGAAGTTGATTGAGATTCAGTTGTAGTTGGAGGTCTTCAGATATCTGTTGAAGTTGATTGAGATTCAGTTGTAGTTGGAGGTCTTCAGATATCTGCTGAAGTTGATTGAGATTCAGTTGTAGTTGGAGGTCTTCAGATATCTGCTGAAGTTGATTGAGATTCAGTTGTAGTTGGAGGTCTTCAGATATCTGCTGAAGTTGATTGAGATTCAGTTGTAGTTGGAGGTCTTCAGCTTCATTCTGCTTTCTGTGACGAGTCAGAGACGTTTGTGTGAGAACGAGACAGATCCAGAGCCTCCGATAAACACTCAGATCAGAAACATAATCACAACACATGTTATGAAAGATTAGGTAAAATAATGTATAAACTATAGTTTTGTAAAATATTTACACAATAGTTTTCCCTGAGCATTTATTTTAATATTAATGTTCCTTCCTTCCTTCCTTCCTGAAGCCAACCCACAGACAGTATAAAGAATTAACCAAATGTTTCCATGAGTTACATATATTAAGTTTCTACAATATATACATTGGTGTGAAAAAGTGTTGGCCCCCTTCTTGATGTTTTATTTTTTTTTGCATGTGTGTCACACTTTAATGTGTCAGATCATCAAACAAATTTAAATATTAATCAAAGATAACACAAGTAAACACAACATGCAGTTTTTAAATGAAGGGGTATTTTTATGAAGGGAAAACAAAATTCAAACCCACATGGCCTGAACATTGAACACTGAAAAACACTGAAAAAGTGTTTGCCCCCTTCCGGAGTGGCCGGCTGACCAAAACTATCCCAAGAGCGCAGAGACGACTCATCCAAGAGGTCACAAAAGACCCCACAACAACATCTAAAGAACAGCAGGCCCCACTTGCCTCAGTTAAGGTCAGTGTTCATGACTCCACCACAAGGAAGAGCAAAAATGGCCTGCATGGCAGAGTTCCAAGACGAAAAATGCAGCTGAGCAAAAACATAATAAAGGCTTGTCTCAGTTTTGCCAGACAACATCTTGATGATCCCCGAGACTTTTGGGAAAATACTCAGTGGACTGACGAGACAAAAGTTGAACTTTTTGGAAGGTGTGTGTATACATCTGGCATAAAAGTAGCACAGCATTTCAGAAAAAAAAAACATCATACCAACAGTAAAATATGGTGGTGGTAGTGTGATGGTCTGGGGCTGTTTTGCTGCTTCAGGACCTGGAAGACTTGCTGTGATAAATGGAACCATGAATTCTACCAAAAAATCCTGAAGCACAATGTCCGGCTATCTGTTCATGACCTCAAGCTGAAGCGAACTTGGGTTCTGCAGCAGGACAATGATCCAAAACACACCAGCAAATCCACCTCTGAATGAAGACTAAATGAATAAATGACAAGATGAAGACTTTGGAGTGACCTAGTCAAAGTCCTGACCTGAATCATATTGAGATGCTGTGGCATGACCTTAAAAAGGCGGTTCATGCTCGAAAACCCTCCAATGTGGCTGAATTACAACAATTCTGCCAAGATGAGTGGTCCAAAATTCCTCCACAGCACTGTAACAGACTCATTGCAAGTTATCTCAAACGTTTGATTGCAGTTGTTGCTGCTAAGGGTGGCCCAACCAGTTATTAGGTTTAGGGGGCAAGCACTTTTTCACATGGGACCATGTGGGTTTGGATTTTGTTTTCCCTTCATAATAAAAAAACTTCATTCAAAAACTGCATGTTGTGTTATCTTTGATTAATATTTAAAGTTGTTTGGTGATCTGAAACATTAAAGTGTGACAAACATGCAAAAAAAAAATCAGGAAGGGGGCCAACACTTTTTCACACCACTGTAAATCTATTGTTGAGACTTAATTTCCTGTAAAGCTGCTTTGCAAAGATTGTATCGTAAAAAGCACTATACAAATAATCTTGAATTTAATTTCTTTCTTTCTTTCTTTCTTTCTTTCTTCACAGATTCACCCAGATCTACACTGACCATGACACCAGACAGTCCTGTATTCACTGGAGAGACAGTCAATCTGAAGTGTGTGATTGAGTCTTACAGTAACTGGAGATATGAGTGGTATAAAGACAGCAGTGAAGTGTCTAAGAGTTACACAGTAAAAGAAAACACTCTCACTATTATAGGATCTAGATCATCTGATGCGGGTCAGTACACATGTAAAGGACACATAGACAGAAGATCAGTCTCATCACACACAAGCTCTGCTGTTTCTCTCTCAGTGAAGGGTGAGCTGAATATCACTGTCCTCTTAAATCACCTTATTTGACGAATCATACTGAACGTTTATGACACTCTTAAAGTATGTGAACATTGTAAATAAAACAAGTAGACTAAGTATAAATTGTTGTTTTATGAAGTTTTTACCAATAATTGGAAGCTTTCTTTATGTAATCAACACAAACTTACAAGCAAACCAGATCTTTAATTGTATGCAGCATTCATTTCTCATAAGTAGGTTTTGATTGGCTGTCAATATTTATGTTTAACATCATTAAAAAGAGAAAGAGAAATATACTGGTAATTATCTGCCAGGACATCATCCAGTAATTTTACAGCATTTGTGATAATCCTAGAAAGACAACACAATGCAATGTAAAATACAAAGTACAGGTAAAACACCTGTAAAAAACAAAGACAGAAAATTCCTTCATAATAATACAATATATAATGCCCTATTTTTACCATTTTTGGAGTGCTGTATTCTGCCTGCTTTATAATATGTAAAACAAACCACTTTATGCAACAACAAATAATTGAATCTGCTTCATGATCACGTCACGTTCAGCACTCTTAAATTATGAATATTGTACAATCCATTAGTGTGATGTATGAATACAAAAGAACATAAATTAAGTCTGTATATAAATGCTGTATTTTTCACATTTGTTCATAACTATTGATCATGACACTGATACTGTTTCAATCAATATTCATATGTGTATTAATACAGAGAGACCAAAACCTGTAGTGAAGGTGACTCTAGATCAGCGTGTGTTCAGAGGAGAGACAGTCACTCTCACATGTGACATACAGAAAACAGCAGAACACATTCAGTGGAGATACATCTGGTTTAAAGATGGAGACACTCAGTATCCAGTATACACAACAACAGCAGAGTACAGTTTCACAGCTGATATGCATCTCAGTGGTGAATACAGCTGTAGAGGAGTGAGATCATATTCACAGACATCACACATCAGTGCTGCTGTTACACTGACTGTATCAGGTGAGTGATCATATTCATATCTGATTAATACTCATTTAACATCAATATTTGTTGTCTCAACACTTTCCATGTACTCTTCTGTAGCAGCAACATCTGTTCTTATAAGAGGACTGAAGTAATTCATTTATCATTATTCTGTCATTATTCTGTTTAGATACAGTCCTACAGATCTTGTGTGTGCTTTTGTGGTTATAGTTTAATATAATGTCATGTAAATCGGATATATTGGGATATTTACTTTAGCCACTGTCACTGTGTTTAAAGGTGATATCCACTATAATAAGAATAAAACAATATTATTCTTGTTGTATTCAGTTTATTCAACAAAACGTTGAGAAAACTCAAACATCTCCTGAAGCTGGTTGCCTTAAACTTTTAAGTTTCCTCAGCTTTTGATTTAGTTTAAAGTGCAGATGAGTTTTGTCCTGAAATCAGAGAGAATAAAGTGACTTACAGATAATGATGTTAAATGAGTTGATGAAGTCTTCAGATATCTGCTGAAGTTGATTGAGATTCAGTTGTAGTTGGAGGTCTTCAGATATCTGCTGAAGTTGATTGAGATTCAGTTGTAGTTGGAGGTCTTCAGATATCTGCTGAAGTTGATCGAGATTCAGTTGTTGTTGGAGGTCTTCAGATATCTGCTGAAGTTGATTGAGATTCAGTTGTAGTTGGAGATCTTCAGATATCTGCTGAAGTTGATTGAGATTCAGTTGTAGTTGGAGGTCTTCAGATATCTGTTGAAGTTGATTGAGATTCAGTTGTAGTTGGAGTTATTCAGATATCTGCTGAAGTTGATTGAGATTCAGTTGTAGTTGGAGGTCTTCAGATATCTGCTGAAGTTGATTGAGATTCAGTTGTAGTTGGAGGTCTTCAGATATCTGCTGAAGATGATTGAGATTCAGTTGTAGTTGAAGGTCTTCAGATATCTGTTGAAGTTGATTGAGATTCAGTTGTAGTTGGAGGTCTTCAGATATCTGCTGAAGTTGATTGAGATTCAGTTGTAGTTGGAGGTCTTCAGATATCTGCTGAAGTTGATTGAGATTCAGTTGTAGTTGGAGGTCTTCAGATATCTGCTGAAGTTGATTGAGATTCAGTTGTAGTTGGAGGTCTTCAGATATCTGCTGAAGTTGATTGAGATTCAGTTGTAGTTGGAGGTCTTCAGATATCTGCTGAAGTTGATTGAGATTCAGTTGTAGTTGGAGGACTTCAGATATCTGCTGAAGTTGATTGAGATTCAGTTGTAGTTGGAGGACTTCAGATATCTGCTGAAGTTGATTGAGATTCAGTTGTAGTTGGAGGTCTTCAGCTTCATTCTGCTTTCTGTGACGAGTCAGAGACGTTTGTGTGAGAACGAGACGGAGCCAGAGCCTCTGTAGTCTATAGTAATGTAAAACAAAATATAATTATTTTCTTTGAGCTGTTTGAGTCACTATGTTTTTGTCTTAACAGATTTACCCAAAACTGAACTGACTGTAGATCCAAAGAGTCCTGTATTCACTGGAGAGACAGTCAATCTGACGTGTGTGATTGAGTCTTACAGTGACTGGAGATATGAGTGGAATAAAGACAGAGTAATGTTACAGACGTCTGTAAACAGAGACACTCTCACTATCAGAGGAGCTACTAGGTCTGATCAGGGTTGGTATCGGTGTAGAGGACAGAGAGATGAAAGACCAAAATCAACACAATCAAACTCTGTTTATCTCTCTGTGACGGGTGAGTTGAATATCATTGACCTCCTAAACTCACTCTACATGTATGATCACACATCTGATCGAGAGACTTTCAATCTCAGACGTTACGTTCAGAGCTCTGATAAATTATCTTGTCACTCATCTTCTAAGTGTTTGAATGAAGTTATAAACATAGGTGTGGGAGGAGAATCGTCATTCAGTCCTAATCATCTTCACAACAAGCATATCTAAACTACCTCATTCTATCCAATCCCATTCAAGTATTTATTCTACATCATCCTGACATCACACGAGTCAATCAGTGTTTCTAACCAGCACCCCATGCGTAGCACAAACATAACACAGCTTATTAACAAAATATGGCACTACATTTGATGGATTGAATTTGTGATCTCTAACATGTGGTAAAAATTGCAGAAGTGCTATGAGAAAACATTTTGGTATAGCTTGTCAGCCATCATAATTTTGAGAAATTTCACTAAAGAACTCATAAGCACTGATGCTAAAACAATACTCAAGAGTTCAGAGAGTCACAGAGAGTTCAATCTGTTCACCGCAGACATGCAGCATCATTTCACCGAGTATTACAGAGGACAAACCTTCGAAAGAAAACTCTAAACTAATACAGAGGAATTAACATTACATTTACTAGTGGAAATACATTGAGTTTATATAGAATATACAAGCTCATAAAGTGCTCAGGAAAATGTGCATGGAACTATTTAGTTGACAAGAACAAATTAACATATTTGTGTTTCTTCCCAGATTTACCCAGATCTACACTGACTGTGACACCAGACAGTCCTGTATTCACTGGAGAGACAGTCACTCTGAAGTGTGTGATTGAGTATAACAGTAACTGGAGATATGAGTGGTATAAAGACAGAGTAATGTTACAGACGTCTGTAAACAGAGACACTCTCACTATCAGAGGAGTGAATGAGTCTGATCAGGGTCAGTACTGGTGTAGAGGACAGATAAGATCAGTCTCATCACAGGAGAGCAACTGGATAAATCTCATCATTAATGGTGAGTAAATACAACAAACACTTAAATTTACATTTAATCATTTATCAGGCACATCCAAAGCGACTTTGAGCAATCAAACCAACAAGATGTAAGCGCTATGACAAGTCAAGTTAATCTAACACAGTACATGTAGCAATATTGTGTTGTGTTTTGTTTTAACTAAATAAAAAGTATAAAAAGATAGAAGTGAAATAGAGAGAGCTAGTGTTAATATAGAAAACAAAGAGGGCTAGATATAATATAAACTACTTTGTAGCAAATTCAGTATTTCATCACAAAAAAAGGCAACTTATTCAAAAACAACCTGCAGTCCCGTGTCCCCGTGTGCTATATGCTATAATACACTCTCTTCAGGATCTGAATGTGTTCTTGTTCTCCTGCAGATCTGAAGCCAAAGCCTGAACTCACATCAGATCCTGCAGGAGCTGCACTGACAGGAAACACAGTGACTTTGACCTGTCGCATGGATCCGGCCACTGGATGGGACTTTTACTGGAACAAACACACACTGAACTCTGAGACAAAGACAGAAACAAACTCCTACAGAGTGAAGATTGATTCAGTGTCTGATGGAGGCCAGTACTGGTGTAGAGCTGGAAGAGGAAACCCAGTCTACTACACACAATACAGTGATGCACTGTGGGTAAATGTTACAGGTGAGAGAGAACAGAGTATGAGACACAACACACAGATCAGAGACAATATCTGCAGAACTTCTGAAACTTTGAATCAAAATAAATGTATTAATCTGTTTGTGCAGTGAGTCCTAAAGCTGTGGTGACGGTTCGGCCTGATGAACGAGTGTTCAGAGGAGAAACAGTCACTCTCAGATGTGATATAAAGTGGGGAGGAGACACTGAGTGGACGTACAGATGGGAAATAGAGGGAACAGATGACCAATATAAAACACAAGAGTTGAACATCAGCAGTGTTGATCTCGTTCACAGCGGTAAATACAGCTGTACAGGACAGACGGGAACACAAAGCTCTCGGCGCAGTGATGCTGTTACACTGACTGTATCAGGTGAGTTTGTGTGTTTGTTGATTATCATCAGTGTGAACAGCTTCTCTCTCTATAACTGCTCATGTTTTGTTCAGATGAAGCTCAGGCAGCAGTGCGAGTGTCTCCACAGCCGTGGCTGACTGAAGGAAACTCAGTGACTCTGATCTGTGAGGTTACAGGCTCCTCTACAGGCTGGACGTTCAGCTGGTTCAGAGATGATGATCGTCTGTCAGACAGCAGCAGAGGAGCTGGAGACTCTTACACTCTCAGTCCTGCTGCTCTACAGCACACAGGAGTTTATACGTGCAGAGCAGAGAGAGGACGACCGGCCTATTACACAAACTACACACAGACACTGTGGATCACTGGTGAGTCTGTGTCACAGCGTTTATTATTGTGTTCATCTGTGTTTGTGTTGCATTAAGTCTCTGCCACAAGCTGTGTAAAAGCATCAGAAACACTTCCCTCTGTTTCTCAGTCTAGATCAGATCAAATACCCACTCATAATATATGCATGATATCCCTTCTTGTTTAAAAAATCTGTGCTAAATTTCATCTTAACTTTACTTACATTTTGTTTTTATAACACAAACACATGTGCTGTCAGTTTTGAATGAGATGTTCTTCTTTTCAGGTAAATCTGTCAGTTTTGAATGAGATGTTCTTCTTCTCAGGTAAATCGTCCCAGGTCTCTCTGGAGGTCAGTCCCAGCAGAAGTCAACACTTCTCGTCTCACTCTCTCTCTCTGAGCTGTGAGGATCAGAGGAACTCTGCTGGATGGACAGTGAGAAGATACACAGACAGAAACACAGAAGATTGTTCAAAACAATCAGGATCTACATGTCGAATCGTCTCTCTCAGCACATCTGACTCTGGAGTTTACTGGTGTCAGTCTGAATCTGGAGAGAAACGTCATCCTCTCAACATCACTGTACACGGTGAGTCCTGTTTCTAATCACTACATCTACACATGTTCTAATCTAAATCCTAATTACAAAGTCTACACACATTTGCCTCTAATTGTTTTCTGTACAGCCAATCGCAGACTGTCACTGCTATACCACAATGTGAATGAGTTGTATCTATTATAGTTGGATTAAACCTGTCCACATTCATCTGACAGTCTCTTGCCATTTAAATTGACAGTTTTTTCTAAATTAATTTGTACAATCTTTTATTCAGGAGGTTAGGTTTAGGGATGGACCTTTATGCCTGTGTTGGACTAGTACATAAAGAACAGAAAGCATGGAGTACGATTCAGTACATAAGCAACACTTCTGCCCTGAATTGTCTGGCTATATTCTCACTATTTGCAGTAAGCAGATGTCTCTTGTGTTGTGTAGATGGTGATGTGATTCTGGAGAGTTCTGTTGATCCTGTGATTGAAGGAGATACTCTGACTCTACACTGTTTACATCGATCTACAAACTCCACGATCCTCGGAGCTGATTTCTATAAAGACGGATCACTCGTCCAGAATCAGACGACAGGAGAGATGAACATCACGACTGTCTCAAAGTCACATGAGGGTTTCTACTCCTGTAAAACAGAGAGAGGACAGTCACCCAAGAGCTGGATCTCAGTCAGAGGTGAGAGTCAGTGGAGCTGATGAGATGTGATTCATGTGTAATCAGTTACTGACTGAGTATTATTTCTCATAACTCACATAACCAAATGTGTAACTAACAAATCACATAGACAGAAATACAGTGAAATCATCAACACTTCATAACCACCTGGTCTCATTGCATTATGTACCTGGGTGCACTTTTTAGCGAGACATGAAATATGTACCAATAACTACATATTACTGCAGTTTCCAAAAGAAACAAACACTAGATGCAGTAAAACTCAGACAGCTTTTACTCCTTTTCACACAAATTTACAGAGTTTTAATTAATAAAGCATAATTTTCACACAACTACTTGAAGAATATCATGTTATGACTTCAAAATAATATTAATATGCTGGGAGATTTGAAATCTGATGCTTTTGATCGTTATCATCACACATATCCAGCCTCGTATCTATGAGTTTTCATAGACAGTAAGTTTGTTCGGTATCTCACGGAGACTTACTTGAGAGGCGAGGAGCTCTGGTTCAAAATCCTGTGTAATCACGGTTCGACAAAGCTGTTCAAATATGCATATAAAGAAGTTGAAATGTCACGGTTGCATCAACAAATATGTTTTTATATCAGTTTTGTATTTGTTAACATTAACGGGTAGGTTTAGGGTTGGGTTTGGTGTAGGGCATATTTACAGCATGATAGAGCATTATCTTTTAGGGACAGACCCCGGATATTTGAAATCTGAACCATTACGTTTTTGTAGCAACATAATAAAAACACTGCAATATGTACCATACCTATATTTACGTAATAAAAATGTTCCAGGGTTCACATATTTAACCTGTGTTTTAGCACCACTCAGTGGACATTTCTCTTTGAAACTGCGGTAAAACTTGCAGTAAGGTACGTAAAACAGTGTCACACAGAGGAACATATTTTTATGAGACCAGGTTGCCTCATAACCAACATCCAACAATTCAATAATATTAAGAGTGCATTAACTAAAGGTTTAGAATAAAATCTTTAAACCAAGGCCATGCCATTTATGTATTTATTTAATAATGGAAGCATAAGGTTGAACTGTCCCTTTAATACAGACATAAGGGGACATGGAGGTGGAATAAATATGAGATTGAGATGAGATTATTAATTTCAATGTTTTGAAAGCCTTCAGGAGATTCATAATTACTCAATAATGTGCTTGTTTTTCAGTGTCAGCGTCAGGTCTGATTTCTGTCTTCAGCATCCTCAGTTTTCTTCTGGCAGCTTGTCCGTATCTGCTGTCGACAGTCGTGCTGCTGTTCAAATACTACAGAGCGAGAGGTACAACATCTGTCTGATCCGTGTCTCCTCTGAGTGTCTTTTCTCAAACATTCACATTCACTGACAGACAGACCTTTACTCTCTGTCTTTATCTGTTATATAGATCATTATTTACATGCTGGTCATTCATAAACAATAACTGCTGTGGAAACAAAACAGAAAGTGTTGACTTGAAATAAATGTTCTGTGTGTGTGTGTGTGTGTGTGTGTGTGTGTGTGTGTGTGTTTCACAGTCACATCTACTGAAGACCACGGCCAGTACTCCGTAACAGAGGAACACACTTAATTCTGATATTTCATTCATTTACAGACACAAGACACAACAAACAAAACCTGTTCAATAAAAATGATCAAATATCAGCATTGAGATGTTTCTGCTCACAAACATCATCATTTTAACCTGATTGTCTGGGGCATGATTAGATTTGCAATCTAAAATGAGCTGTCCATACATACTGTAGTAGGAGCCCAGCACATGATATCTGGACAACATATATAATAACGTAGCAAACTAGCCACCAATTAAGAATTCATAATTGTTTTCAGATAAATTGCCCGATTTACTAAAATGAGGTAACATTACGTTAATAATTAGTGAAAAGAACAAATTCTCCATAATAATCAACATCCAGTTCATAATTCAGCATTGCTTGGTTACGTTTTGCAAACTAAAGCAATCGAGTTCTTTGTTGACTGTCATAGAATAATACATTTCTTGAATACAAAGTCTATATTTGTTTTTATTTAGATAGCCAACAGTGATCCTGGTTGATGATAATAATGAGATGGTGACTAACAAGCAGAGCTGATCCTCCATATACGCAGAATACACAAGCTGTGTAAGGCCCCGAAACACCAGGAGCCCCTTGCTCTCAAAGAGGTTTTCATTTAGATTCGTTTTTGAAGCTGACCAGAGGTTATGAAAACATGAATGATCAATTATTTGAATGTGGTGCGCTGTCACCCTCTCTATGTAAAACGTCAGTCAAATCATGTAACGTGAATGTCGTACAGTCTCTTGCATGAGACAAAAAAAAAAAGAACCGGGGAAGAGATACTGTTTCTTGAGCGCAAAAGAAAAAGAAAGTTTGTAACAAGGCTGTTCTGGGGCACCATTGACTTCCATTGTAGGGAAAACAGTGGTGCCCCAGAAATGCTACGTTTCCCACATTCTTCAGAATATCTTCCTTTGTGTTCAGCAGAACAAACACATTCATACAGGTTTGGAAATACTTGAGGATGAGTTAATGACAGAATTTTCATTTTTGGGTGAACTGTCCCTTTAAGTCTTTGAGGTGGAGTCGAAGTCACGTTTCAAGTCTTTGTTCTATTTATTAGAAACAGTTATTTCAGCTAATTATTGAGGCTAAATACGTTTTTTAATACTGATTTCATGATAGGTTTCTCAACAACAACAAAAAAAACTTTAACAAAATTTAAGAAATTAGAAATGAAAAAGTGTCCATTTATTAATTGTCAGATAAAATGCTGCACATTTCAAAATTGAAATATGTCAAACATTAAAACGAAATGTTAAAACAAACCCCAATTAATCAAATGAATTAGACAAATTAAATAAATCTCATATAAACAAACTAAGGCTTTGTCTGTGCTCTTTTTCAATTAAAAATTCGAGGCAACTTCTGTATTTTAAACAACTCAATCCAAACAAAGAGAAAACATACATCCAGCATGAGCAGTTTTTAATCTAAATGGGATTGTATAATTTCATAATTTGAAGCAAAAACAAAATGGTCTGACTTTAGTTTTGTGTAACTATTCTACATAAAACATCTGTACTAAACAAAACAGGAGACATCTTCAGGAGAAACACAGTGATGACAGTGCTGCAGATTTCCATGAACAAACATTGGTCATATGCAGTGCTAATCAGATTTCAGTGGAAGGGCAATCTTCTGGTCATAGGAGAAAAATGAAGTGAATGGATGAATTTGTGGTCCATTCACCTTGTGTATCAGGAAGGGAAATTGTTATTTCCTTGCCTGGATAGAATGATTGCGGAGCTAGAGAGACGATTTTCTGATGTTAGTGTTGAGATGATCAAAAGCATTCAGGCATGTAGTTCAACCTCACATAACTTCCTGTCTGAGTCTGATTTGGCAGCACTGGCACAACATTACAACATTGATTTGAAGCCGGATGAAGTTGTGGTAACCAGAAACTTTCTGAAGTGAAAAACTCAGGCTGGTGGTGGCCCAGATGACATGATCACGCTGTATAACCAACTGGATGGGGACATGTTTCCATCCCTGAAAGCTCTTATCCAGGCAGCCATAACTACACCTGTCAGTAGTTGTAGCTGTGAAAGGTCATTTAGTGCACTACGTCACCTCCACACCTGGCTCAGAGGAACAATGGGTCAAAACAGACTCCATCACTTGGCTGTGGTGTCAGTTGAAAGGGATGTCTTTGGTTGTGTAGACCAGGACAAACTTATTGACTGTTTTGCATTCTTTTAAAGACAGGAGACAATCCTTAATGATACCATCTAAAATAACTGGAATTGCCCAGATTCAGGGGATAGGGTCATCTTCTTATGAGGTTGTAAAAAGTTGTCATTTGTGTTTATATTTGCTGTTTATAATTATTTGCAAGGTTGTGCTTTGAGGATGTATTTTATGTTTGTCCCACAAATAAACAGTTGTTGGAGGATGCAGTAAAATCTTTGCATGTTACCTTTTCATATTGTTCTGTGAGCATTTTCATGATTAGACACTGCACATTGTTTGCCATAGAATTTACATTAATGTACAGAGGATGGTTTTCCTGGTTTAATATAGTATATATATATAGTGTTCTCACAATGCTACAATTTAAGAAGTCATACCAATACTAGTGAAATTCATGATTCTCAATACCTACTACTGAAAAAATATTAATGCAAACAAATAATCATTCATAAATTAGTTAATACATAAACGATAAAAAAATAAGGCCATTGGTTTAAAAAAGTAAATATGAGTGAAAAGATAAAAAGAAACACTTGTTGTGGCAATTTCTTTCATACAAACATCATCACTGAGTAAGAGACAACTCTTGAGTCCAAATTATAATAATAAAAGTAATTTATTCCCTTGCAAGAGAAGATCTCCTCGTCACAAACAATACACATGAGCTAAGTCAGTGAGGGAAGACAGAGAGAGAGATAAGAGAAAGCAGCTGCCAGTCGGCTTTATAGTCCCCTCTGCTTCAAGGCTTTCTTCCTCTCCCTCCCTCCAGGGAGAGATGTCAGTTCATTCACCCCTTAATGGTTATACAGGGTAAGGCAGGCAAATGCCCCCTGACCCTCAGGCTATAAGTCGTAACTGCCCTCATGATGATCCGTTAACCATCTGCTTTTCCTTACCTCCCCCATAGTAAATCACATAAAAGAATGCTTTTCTAACTATGAGTGAGAAAACAATATAATGCATACATCTGAAATCTATGTCTCACTGTTTTGATTAATACCCATAAGGAAATTTCCATCACAATTCCCCCTGTTTATCATTCTCTGATAACTGATTAATCAAACATTGTAATAATAATAGTAAAAATAATAATAAATACAAGTTCAAGCCATTACATCACACTTATACTCTTCATCTCTGATTTTCACATAAATGATCACTCTTCTTGAACCTGTGAAGTGAGTTTTTGAAAATTGGAAAAATGCTTAGGCTGTTTTTGTTTTGGACAGACCCTAAATGTTTTAGCAAGCAAAGTAAAGACCTTATTCAATAGCCGGGCTGAATGGACAGACACTGCTGTTGCACTCTCGGTTAAACCGAACCCTCAGTCACCATATCATAAACCAGAAAAAGTATAGTTCATAGTAGGAAATAGACATATCAATTTATCACTACTGAGTTACTTCTGTAATATAAAATGTAAATATCAAAAGTAATATAAAAGTATGTAGAAAATCCCTCAGTTTCACCCCCTCTCCTGGTATGTCCTCTCGTATACGGATAACTACTGCTTTTAACCTTCTTTACATATCCATCATTCTTAGGAAGAAAAATAAAAATAAAAACATCATAACTCAATTACTCCTTTCACTGTAACTTCCGCTACTTGCATCATCATCCTGTTGGTCATCAACATCAACATCATCATCCGGATAGACTGTCATTTTCACCAATTGAACAGACATTCCGACCTTAACCAGTCTTTGTACTAAGCTAGACACACATTGCATTATGCATGGTATACATAGCAAAATTAGTACTACTATAACTATAATTGGCAACACCTTCAGACCTGTTGTGAAGTGTAGTATTATCAAGCAAATTGTTACTGACAACACAGTCATTATACATGTGGTTTTAAACAAGCCACACATTCCTGGCACTCTGAATGGGTGCCACGGCCTTGGACGCTCCATTCTCTCAGTTACTCTGTATCGAAAGATGCTGCTATGACCAAAGAATGTGAGAAAGTGCTGTTTTCGAAGCACTAAAAGTCTTATCTGTTCTGTTGATTACAGTGTCCACCCAGATGCCGTTTGCGCAATCAAAGTCGTCTCCTCCTTGCTGCTGATATTTTTTCAAACTGGGTCTTAGCGTTTACTGACACTCCCGTTGAACCTCCTCCAGCAATTGCTCCGCCTCCGCAATGGGCGGCACCCTCCTGCAATGGTTTATGTGAACCCACGTAGCCCTCTCTGCGACCTTCACCGCCGTGTGCGTCACCAGAAGTACCTGGAAAGGCCCTAGCCACCTTTTGGATTTCCAGCTCTTTCTCCTGTGATCACGAAATCGCCAGGTCTGACCTCGTGCAGGAATGTCTCAGCAACCTTCCCCTGGGCAGCTTTTACCTGCACAGAAATATTTGACAACAGACAAGACATTTCTTTGCAGTAATTCAACATGTCATTTTCACACACATCCGTTGATGGCAGCCTTTGTTTACCCCCTTCTATGCCCATGAATGGTGGCCTGCCAAACAAAATTTCAAATGGGCTCAGGTTTGTTTTTACTCTTTTTCTCATTCTCATGTACATCAGTACAATTGGAAGGGCTTTAAGCCACGTCAGACCCGTCTCTTCACAGCATTTCGCCAATTTGTTCTTAATTGTCTGGTTCTGCCTCTCTACTGCCCCACCTGACGAGGGTGCGTAGCTGCAGTGAGTTCTCATGTCAATTCCCAAGAACTGACCCACCTGATTTATAGCATCATTGACAAAGTGTCTGCCATTATCAGAACTGATTTTTCTGGGAATTCCCCATCTCGGAACGATCTCGGTTAACAGAGCCTTTGCCACTGCCGCCGAATCTTGTTTCGAGGTTGGGAAGGCCTCAACCCATTTTGACCACATGTCAACCATCACCAGACAGTGTTTCTGTTTCCCACAAGGGGTTAGTTCGATGAAATCCATCATTAGATATTCAAATGGACCTGCTGGTGCTGGTTGAGATGCCAAGGGTGTTTTTATCCCTCTAGCCACATTGTGTGTATTACAAGTAACACATCTTTTGCAAAAATGTTCAGCAACCACTGTAAACCCTTTTGTAAACCATAATTCCCTCATCTGCATTATCATACCCGCTTTTGACACATGATCCAACCCATGTGTCAACTTAGCATAATGCTGAAAGAAGTGTTTGGGCAAACAAGGAATGTCATCAACACTCATCCATACACCCCCCCGGAGACTGCAGCCAGACGACCTCCATCGTTGTTTTTCCGCTCCTGTGGAAAAAGACTGCATACTCTGTAAACAAGGGGAAATATCAGGGTTAGTCACAGATACTAAAGCACAAGTTGTTTCTTTTGTCTCCTGTGCTGCCGCGGCCTTCGCTGCCGCGTCTGCTCTCGCGTTTCCTGTGGAGATAAAACTTTTATCGTTAGTGTGCGCTGCGCATTTACAGATCGCGACCTTGTCTGGTAAAAGAATGGCCTCCAAAAGCTTAGCCACAAGAGCTGCGTTTAATATCGGATGTCCATCCGACTTCAAAAAATTTCGGTGCTTCCAAAGCGCCCCAAAGTCGTGAGTGACCCCAAAAGCATAACGCGAGTCTGTGTAAATTGTCACACACTTGTCTGCCATAAGAGTACACGCCTCTGTCAGAGCAACCAATTCAGCTGCCTGAGCCGAATAATTTGATGGCAATTTGCCAGACTTTACGACTTCAAATTCAGTGGTCACCGCGAAACCAACCTTATTCAAGCCTGTTTGTGGATCTTTGGACGCCGATCCATCCACAAAGAGGACATTGTCACAGTTTTCCAAAGGTGTGTCCAACAGGTCTGGACGTGGTGTACACACCTGTTCCAAGACTGATAGACAACAGTGGTGTTCCTCGCCATCCTGTTCTGTAGGGAGAAGTGTGGCAGGATTCAAAGTTGTGCATCTTTTCACTGTTACATTTGGCATGTCAAGTAAAATCGTGTGATACCTCAGCCATCGGGCTGTTGATAAATGTGATGTTCTTTGCTCTTGCAAAATCATGGAGACCGCGTGTGGGACCATCAAAGTCAAATCAGAATACCCCACAAATTCCCTTGAAGCCAGCACAGCCAGCTCTGCAGCTGCCACAGCTCTCAGGCAGTGTGGCAAGCCTGCTGCAACTGCATCAAGCTTCGTTGAAAAATATGCGACTGGTCGTAATCTGTCCCCATGGGTTTGCAAAAGCACTGAACTCATAAATCCATGTTTTTCATCTACCATTTGGGTGAAAGGCTTTTCAAGCACAGGCAGGCCCAACGTTGGGGCCTGAGCCAGCTGCAGTTTCATATTTGCAAACGCATCCTGTGCTTCTGTGGACCAATTAATCTTGTCACATGACCTCAGCCCTTTCCCTGTTGTCAGGGCTCTCAAGGGCTTTTCAAGAAGTGCATAATTTGGAATAAACGTTCGACAATATGCACACATTCCCAAGAATGATAATAATTGTCGTTTTGTTATGGGTTTCGGTACATCTTTGATAGCTTTTATCCGCTTTTCAGAGATAGCTTTACTGTTTGGTGTTATTGTGTGACCCAAAAATGTTATCTCCTGTCTCACGAACTGAAGCTTTGTCAGGCTGACCTTGTGACCCTCCCGCGCCAGGTGGTGCAGGAGAGTTACAGTGTCAGCCACGCACGTAACCTCATCTCGTGCACAAATCAATAAATCATCGACATACTGCAATAGCGCTGTTCCGCTCGATAGAGTTAATGGTTCAAGGCTCCGTCTGAGCGCTTCATTGTAAATCGTCGGAGACTCACAATAGCCCTGACACAACCTGGTAAACGTGTACCCTTTGTTGTCAAAATCAAACGCGAACCAAAACTGACTTTTTTCTTCCACTGGGACGCTAAAGAAAGCGTTGGCTAAATCAACCACAGTGAAATACATTGCATTTTGCGGAATTTGTGACAAAATTGTGTATGGATTAGGTACGCGGGCAGCTCTTGCAATAACGGCTGAGTTTACAGCCTGCAGATCCTGCACAAATCGCCACGTGACTGGTTCACTTGTGTTAGATGTTATTTTCTTTACGGGGAAAATAGGAGTTCGCACTGGAGAATCATGACAGGGAATTATTACTCTCTCCTTCAGAAGAGACTCAAAAACCGGCTGTATCCCTCTCAATGCCTCCTTCTTCAGGGGATATTGCGATTGACATGGCCTGTAATCAGACTTTGGAGTGATTACAACTGGTTCACAACCTTTAATCAACCCAACATCATATTTGTGTTTTGCCCACAATTTTGGAGGTATTTCTGCCAGGACAGGATGAATGTCTGTGGCAGAAATAGATCCGTGCTCATGTTTCTCCATTGCATTCCTGACAATAGCAGTCACAGTTCTCTGTACGGCAACATCAAACTCACATTCCTCCATAAAAACACCTGCATTTCTACTGTGTTTCTGCCCGTTTGGCTTTTCAATCCAATCTGTGGCAGAAAGACATTTTCTCACAAACAGGCCTATTTCTTCCCATTTCTGTTCGGTGGCCTTGATTACTGATAAGTGAGGCGCAGACTGGCCTGTTATCAAATACAGCTGAATTTGTTTTTCTGACAGGCATGCCGAAAGCGCACACACATTTTCAGTCCAGAAAATCTTATTAAACCTTATTGTCTCATTTTCTGCCCCATTAAACCACTCTTCCTCATATTCTGGTTCACGCTCGCCCACGACATATGACGTACAATGTAATCTGTCAGGCCTCATACTTTCTATGTTTGTGGACACTGTGCGATCTTTTGCCAGTGTCAAAATCATTCGTGCCCAATCAGAATCTTTTGTCTGCCACTCGTAAGCCCATTGTGGCTCAAATTTTGCACAAATCATCTGCTGTTCCTCTTCAATCTGTATGCCAAACGGCCCAGCAGTGAGTTTCAGATTTAATTTACACATTAGATCCCTGGCCATTAACGGAACCGGACAGGTTTCAGAGCACAAAAACGCATGTTTCAACGCCCTGCCCCCCTCCGTCTCGCACTTCAACGGCACAGTATAATTTTCTGAAATGGTATGCCCTGACGCGGACGTGCTTTCAAACACTAAATCCGTCAATTTTGGTTCACATGGCAAATCATATGGTCTTATCGTCGATCGAGCGGCGCCACTATCAACCATAAAATCTATCATCGTCCCGTCAACTAACATGGGATATCTCGGTAGCCTCAAAAACCCTAAACCTTTGTACATTCTCAGACATTCATCGCTAATAGTATTATTCAAAACTCCAACACTCACACATAAAGGATTTGCAAGCATGTCTTCATTGCATATAGCCTTATTCAAAACTCCAACACTCACACATAAAGGATTTGCAAGCATGTCTTCATTGCATATAGCCTTATTCAAAACTCCAACACTCACACATAAAGGATTTGCAAGCATGTCTTCATTGCATAGAGCGGTATTTGAATCAGTGTATGTGAGCGTGTTGTATGTGTGTGCTAATAAATTTTTACTTCCCTTTTTCGTAGCTTGCTGAGTGCCTGTCACCCGCCCTCTCCTCTCCTGTTCTCCGTTCCTCTCGTTTCAATCCGCCTTACGTGCCTCTGGACAGTCCTGTGCCCAGTGTCCATCGTTCTTGCACAGCCTACACTTCGTGCAGCTAGAAAATTCGTGTTCATTGGTCGCGCACAGTCCACATTTCCACTTCCCTTGATACCCTCTTTTCTTCCTGTTAGTCCAGTTTGGCTTCGCTGGTGCTGCGCTCGTGCTCGCTTTAATCTGTACAACAGCCAGCTGCATCTCTCTCTCCCCCTTCACCTTCGCGGCTTTGTCCTTCTTCGTTAGCAGTTGTTCCTCGGCGTGCACAGCGTGCGCTAATGTGGTTGTCAAGCGCCCGCTCTGCCATTCGATGTAGCTTGCTTTCACCGCTTGTGCGATCTCTGGTCTCAGTCCGTTCAGGAAACAGCTTTGCAGATGACACTCCCATGTGCCCGGCTGCGTTCCTCTGTCCGCTGGTTCAGCCAAACCACTGTGTTTCCGAAATATTTCAAAAAGTCTGGCATGATAGTCTCGAACAGACTCTTCTCTCACCTGGCAACAGCCGTTGATTTTCGCTGTATCCACTCGCGCTGGAAAAGCGGCTTTCATTGCCTTTGTGAGATCCGCCACCGCTGATCGATACGGTTCGTTGGCTTCGTGCAGCCAGGTTCCATGCTCTCGTCGTCGCTCGGTTGTCGGCATCTGGCTACTCACTTTGTGCCAGTTTGTGGCCCCCAGTTTCACGGCTAACAGCCGCCTCAGTTCTTGTGTGGTGGGGCTGAACTCCTCACAGAAAGTGGTTAGTTCGTCTGAAAATCTGTCACCTGCGTCGTCCGGACTCGGCAGATGAGCCATTGCTTCTTTCATGTCTGTCACAGTCCATGGTCTGTAGACCATCACCGATCCGTCAGGTCCCGCCACCTCTACCATTGGCGCCGTGAAGTTGACTTTTCCTCTGGCTTGCGAACTTGTTACTATCTTCTTCGGTATGGCCCCCAGTGTCTCATCCGGGGTATCTTTACTTTCTTCCTCGTCCTGGTCCGCTTTACTGGACGCCTTTTGAGCTACTGCGCTCACCAGTTGCTGTATTGCCAGCGCCATTTGTGCCGTCTGCTCCGCTTGTTGTTCTGCTCGCGCTGTTTCTCGCACTTCTTGCTCTACAATCGCTGCCAGCGCGTCCACTCGCGCTGCGCGGTCTTCTCGCGCTTCTCGCTCTTCTTGCGCCGTTTGCGCTGCCCGTGCTTCTCGCGCCGCCTGCGCTGCTTGCGTTGCTCGTCCTGCTGCCTCTGTCTGCGCTGCTCGCGCTGTTTCTCGCCCCTCTCGTTCAGCGCCTTGCGCTGCGCGTGCTTGTGCGTCCTGCTGCGGTTGTCTGGGAGGAGAACAGTCGAGGTCGGGGTCGAATTTCAACGCACTCAGCTGGGCTATTGGGTAGATGTGTTTTCTGTATTCTGGCGGTGCCGGCCTCACCGCATTTTCATGTGGGGAATCAGAAGCATACTGTGGGTTAGTCGGTTCTGGTGGTGCAGACACGCATACAGATAGACTTTCACACTTTTCATTTTTTCCTTCCTGCTAGCTCTTTCTGCATTTGTTTTCTTTCTCTTTTATCTGCTTCCTTAAGCCAACAATCTACTGTTTGTTCACATTTTTTTACATACATGTTTAACACATTTGCAACATCAACCTGGTTGTTTTTCGCTACTTTGTTCAACCGAGTCCCTCACCACTTTCAGTTTCGTGAGGCTCAATGTTCCCTCTTTGGGAAAATCATGATGCTTGATTAATTTTTCAATATCTTGCATACTTTTCTGACCATAATGTTTTTTCATTTGGTAGTACACCGGTGTATCATATTTCACAAACTTGCTCTGAGATATCCCCATACTGGCTGTTTTCTGCTCCCGTGGCTTTACTCACGCGCGTCTCTTTAATCTGCTAGACGTCTCCAGCAGATCCGATTTTCTCTTATCCCGCAATCGGATCGGGTTGCACTAGTAGTGCCCTCTTAATTGTGATTTATCAAAATCTTTCGATTTTTCCTAACCCCAATTAACCTCGGTACCTGTTTGAAACCCTCTTGATCCGTACAGATCTCAAATTAATCTCAGGTTACCTAATCTGAACGTTCGTGTTCAGATTACTGTACCACAGAAACAATTTCCAGCCAATATGGTTCAATTTCACTCTTTAAAAAAAAACTGAATTTCACCCTAATCAAATTGAATTTAATTGACTCTTACCAGAGATGTCGTTTTGTGCCACCTGGGTTCTTTTTGATTCCAGTGGTCGATCCCTCCGGTCCCAACAGCGGAAACGGTCCCTCGTCTCTGAATCTTTTTTGCGAGGTAGGGTTGGAACTTTTCAGCTCCAAGGTGGCCTGCCTCCGTCCGCTGTCAGGTCCAGAAGTCACGTCCAAGGAATCCCACTATCTGACACCAAACTGTTGTGGCAATTTCTTTCATACAAACATCATCACTGAGTAAGAGACAACTCTTGAGTCCAAATTATAATAATAAAAGTAATTTATTCCCTTGCAAGAGAAGATCTCCTCGTCACAAACAATACACATGAGCTAAGTCAGTGAGGGAAGACAGAGAGAGAGATAAGAGAAAGCAGCTGCCAGTCGGCTTTATAGTCCCCTCTGCTTCAAGGCTTTCTTCCTCTCCCTCCCTCCAGGGAGAGATGTCAGTTCATTCACCCCTTAATGGTTATACAGGGTAAGGCAGGCAAATGCCCCCTGACCCTCAGGCTATAAGTCGTAACTGCCCTCATGATGATCCGTTAACCATCTGCTTTTCCTTACCTCCCCCATAGTAAATCACATAAAAGAATGCTTTTCTAACTATGAGTGAGAAAACAATATAATGCATACATCTGAAATCTATGTCTCACTGTTTTGATTAATACCCATAAGGAAATTTCCATCACACACTTTAAAAGCAATAAAACAAAGACTGCAAAGTTTTTAGTTTTACGGTACAAACTCACTGCACTGTATTTTATGTATAATCATTTTCTATTCTTAACCGTTTTAAAATTCATTTAAATAAATTTCTATATCATTTTAAAATTCCTTGTTTTTATTATTATTTTAATTCCTTGTTTCTATTGCTGTGATTATTATTTTTAATGACTATGTCTTTTTATTTTATGTAAAGCACTTTGAATTACCACTGTGTATGAAATGTGCTATATATATAAACTTGCCTTGCATTTATTTAAGCTACAGTAATTCAGCTATGTGCACATATTTTGGATTTATATTGTGAATAATGCTTAATTAATGACTGACTGCATTCATATTGTAACTGCAGCATGTCACGGTCCTGCTGGTGTGCCCAGGCTGGCCACCAGATGTCTCTGTGTGTTGAGCACATGGCTTGTTGTTTGTTTGGTGCCATGTGCTCCCATGTCGATTGTCTGTCCCCTCCCATCTTGTTACTTAATCATTGTTTCAGTGGCTCCAGCTGTGTCTCCATCGTTACCCTCGTTTGTCTCCCTATATAGTCTCCTTGTGTCTGCAGTCCTGTGCTGATCCGTTGACTTTCGTGTGTCTCATGTGAGTTAAATGTTTGACTGTGCTCCAGTCTTCTGCCTGCCTGCTTGTTTTTCCCCTTCGGGGTGGTTTATGTTCTTCATTTGTTTCATTTTATTATTAAAAAACCCTGATTTCCTCTGCATTTGAGTCCTCGACCTCATCTCTCGTGACAGAACGGATCAGCCAAGATGAGGACTCAGCAGACGAGGGGTTTGGGTCGCCCACCACCCGACACTATCTCCAGCCCCCTATACCAACGCATCCTCCAGTACGAGGCCCTGAGCTCCTGCCGTCAGCAGAGCAATGACGTGAGGAGTTTTGCCGTGGAGTTCAGTGGTGCAGCTGAGGGGCTAGGCTACAATGATGAGGCCCTCAAGGACCTTTTCAACAGCGCCCTTGATGAGCTCCTCAGCTGGCTCAGAGGCTTTGGCACGTTCCCCAGCTAAGGTGGCTGGTGTGCCTCAGGTGGTGGGCGACAAGGCTGCAGCTCCTCCAGTGGCGGCAGATGGAGCTGCAGTGCCCCTAATGGCGGCCGTCAAAGCTGCAGCGCACCCCGGGATGCCGAGGCTGGTGCGTAAGTTGGAGGATTCACCCATGAGGTCGGTACGGGCAGCCGACTTTTCTCCAACGAAACCCAGCCCGGTGGTCCTGGAGGCCATGGTGGAGAGCGCCCGCTCCGCTCCAGAGCCCGCTCCGATCCGGGAGCCCAAGGAGTCCGCTCCAGAGCCCGCTCCGATCCGGGAGCCCACGGAGTCCGCTCCGATCCGGGAGCCCACGGAGTCCGCTCCGATCCGGGAGTCCATGGAGTCCGCTCCGATCCGGGAGCCCACGGAGTCCGCTCCGGTCCGGGAGCCCACGCATTCCGCTCCGGTCCGGGAGCCCACGCATTCCGCTCCGATCCGGGAGCCCACGCATTCCGCTCCGATCCGGGAGCCCACGCATTCCGCTCCGATCCGGGAGCCCACGAATTCCGCTCCGGTCCGGGAGCCCACGTATTCCGCTCCAGAGCCCGCTCCGATCCAGGAGCCCACGGAGTCCGCTCCAGTCCAGTACCCCACTCCGTTCCGGGAGCCCACGGAGTCCGCTCCAGAGCCTGCTCCACTCCGGGAGCCCACGCAGTCCGCTCCAGAGCCCGCTCCGAGCCGAGAGCCCACGGAGTCCGCTCCAGAGCCCGCTCCGATCCGGGAGCCCAAGGAGTCCGCTCCGGTCCTGGACCCCGCTCCGGTCTGGGAACCCACAGACCCCACTCCAGGGCCAGCCCCACCCTGGCACCCCTGTGTGCCCATTGCTCCAGGCCCTCTTCCACTCCACGGGCCTGGCCCACCTCCCTCCTAGACATTTTTCTGTTTAGTGTGTGTGGAGCGTCTGGGATCCGCTCCTTAAAGGGGGGGTTATGTCACGGTCCTGCTGGTGTGCCCAGGCTGGCCACCAGATGTCTCTGTGTGTTGAGCACATGACTTGTTGTTTGTTTGGTGCCATGTGCTCCCATGTCGATTGTCTGTCCCCTCCCATCTTGTTACTTAATCATTGTTTCAGTGGCTCCAGCTGTGTCTCCATCGTTACCCTCGTTTGTCTCCCTATATAGTCTCCTTGTGTCTGCAGTCCTGTGCTGATCCGTTGTCTTTCGTGTGTCTCATGTGAGTTAAATGTTTGACTGTGCTCCAGTCTTCTGCCTGCCTGCTTGTTTTTCCCCTTCGGGGTGGTTTATGTTCTTCATTTGTTTCATTGTATTAATAAAAAACCCTGATTTCCTCTGCATTTGAGTCCTCGGCCTCATCTCTCGTGACACAGCATGTAATGAGCAGAGATTGTGTTGGTTCTTCACATATGTGATTGTTTGCATTTATATTTGTACTATCGACATTCTGCAATACACAGCCCCAACACTAGATAGTGTTATCAGCAACATTAGTGAGTGCTAACCCCCCTAATGATGAAACACTAGAACCACCCCTGCTTCCTACATTCAATAAATACACGAGGTATTGTTTCTTTAACACTACAGTATTCACATAAACCATTTCCCTATTATTTTAATTGTGATATTTCAATTTGAGTGCACTAATAATATTCTGTTAAAGATGACCTCCTCTTTCCTTGACTTACCTATACACTTTATATTTTGATTTGCTTTATTTATTCAACTATAAATTAATCTACCCTTTTCCACATTGTTCCACTTAACTTGCCATTCTTTATTCACTTTATTCCAGATTAAAACCTTTATCTCTGATTTACTTAATATAACTCTATAGTTTCTTTCTGTAAAGCTTGCTTTGATAATTTATCCACTTCTTCATTTCTCCTTATTCCTGTGTGTGCTGGACCCATATAACACTGACTGATGTATCATTTTGAACAATTATTGAATGTATTTGTATGATACTAAAGATAATATCTTGGTGACTTGATTTAAAAGAACTGAGTCAAAACAAATTAAAACATTATCAGGTTTGTGAATGAAAATTAAGAGACCACACAAGCTTTTATACACTGTCCTATGCTAATCTCAAAAAGGAAAATGGCGATCTGTGATTGGGCATCTTCATGGACCAACCCACAGAATGATTTCATTGGCCAATTTAAAGCCAATCAGAGGTTTTAAGATGTAAATCCCTCCCATCGCCTCATACTTCACATCTATCATCCCCCCATTAATTTCAGTTTCTTTGTTTGATTTTCCCGCATCTTTCAGAACGATATAATGACTGAAATATTGTTAATGAGATTTGGTAAACTATCACCACAATGATACAGTAACTACAGGTCTGTTCTATTTCATTTGAATTTTTAAGAAAAAACTTGAATTAACATGTAATCCTAAAACATTGGTTAATTACGTATTGTTGTAATAATGACCACAAACTTTTAAAAATAGCAAGTGTCCTGTTTACTTAACGAAGAAAATTACATTTGAGTCCAACTATTACAAACAGAATTGAGTTGCAGAAAAACTAATCGTTTTCAGTCTTGCCAATTTGGGGATTCTGTTATGTCACGACTCGGCTCAACAGTCATGACAAATACGAGAAGGACACGAAGGAATTGGCAACAATAAACCTATTTATTATAACAACTTAAACAATTAAACTAACAATTAACCATAGATCGTGTTAGTCGGTTGCATCAATGGTGTAAATGTGGATGAGTGGCTATTATGCAGTTTTGGTGTTGGGGAGTGGTAACAAAACATAACATAACAAAAGGTGTGCTGCTGCTACTGGCAGAAGTGGAAGCAGAGCAGCCCGCGAGTGATCAAAAGGGCTGGAGTATTTATCCTCCCACAGCGTCTGGCGCAGGTGCTCCCAATCTGGCATTCGGGCACTGATACCTTCAGGGACAAAAGGAACGCCGTAAACGGCCCAACACCACACAGTTAAACACCCAACTATGCCTGGCCGTCCCCCCCCCCCCCCTTAAAGTCGGTGTCCCCGAGGACCACCGGCCCAGCAGTAACACCTAACAAAACTACCCAATGTATCTAAATAATCTAAATGATATCAATATGACACAAAGAAGATACATGACCTCAGTCCTGGCCACTTGACTTGCAAACTTCCCCACTTATCCTTGGCAACCCTGGTACCTGAGAAGCAGATTAAGAGAATACATACAGAAAAAAAACAGACATATGACAGTACAAGAAACAACCTCAACTTTAGAGCTCATATTAATTCCATCAATGCAGAGGAGCACGAGAAAGTGCATCTGCAATAATATTCTCTGACCCCTTTATGTATCTAATGTCCAGGTTATAAGCCTGGAGAAACAATGACCACCGTGTCAATCTCTGGTTGGGACATCTGAGCGACCGCAAAAAGGTTAGCGGATTGTGGTCAGTATAAACAACAATCGGCCCTCCTGCTGCTACATAAACATCAAAATGCTGTAAGGCCCAAATAAGTGACAATGCCTCCTTCTCAATCACAGAATAGTTACTCTGGTAACTATTAAACTTTCTGGAGAAGAAACTAACTGGTCTCACCAAACCCTGGTCATCCCCCTGTAGCAAAACAGCACCTGCTCCCACCTGACTGGCATCCACTTGAAGCAAAAAAGCTCGATCAAAACAAGGAGCTGCTAGGACAGGAGCAGAACACAACAACAATTTCACATTATCAAAGGCTTGTTGACAACTAGCCGACCAATCAAATTTCATCTTGGTCTTGAGGAGCTCGGTGAGGGGAAACACCACAGTGGAGAAGTTTTTGCAAAAACCTCTATAATAACCCACTAAACCCAAAAACCTCTGAAGTTCCTTTTTTGTAGTGGGTTGTGGATAATCTGCTATTGCCAAAATTTTGGCCTGGACTGGAGCCACACGGCCCTGACCTACCACACGGCCAAGATATGTCACTGTGGCCATGGCAAAGCTACATTTAGCCAAATTAATGGTGAGGTGTGCTTCCATCAAACGCTCAAACAATGAACGAATGCACCGGAGATGTGAGTACCAGGTGTCACTATAAATGACCACATCATCAAGATAAACAGAACAGCCTGTCAAACCAGACACTACATGATTCATCAACCGCTGAAATGTTGCAGGAGCATTCTTTAATCCAAATGGCATCACATTATACGAATACAACCCTGAAGGTGTAGTAAATGCAGAAACTTCCTGTGCACGCTTGGACAAAGGCACTTGCCAGTAACCTTTAAGCAAATCAAATTTGCTAACAAATTTGGTAGATCCTACTTGATCTATGCAGTCATCCATGCGTGGAATCGGAAAAGAATCTGATTTTGTGACAGCATTTAATTTCCTGAAATCAGAACAAAATCTCGGTGTACCATCATGTTTTGGCACCAAAATACAAGGGGAGGCCCAACTAGATGCAGAAGGAACAGCAATATTATTTTGGAGCATGTAATCCACCTCAGCATCCAAATAACTCCGTTTAGCTGGTGCCACACGATAAAAATGCTGTTGAATCGGCTGAGCATCTCCAACATCTATATCATGTTTAATCCAACTCGTACGTGAAGGGATGTCACCAAACAGACATGGAAACTTGTGTATCAACTCAGCCAATTCACTACGTTTAGACTCGGGCAGATGAGCCAACAACTTATCCAAATTACAAAGAGACTCTTAATTTTTCAGTCTCCCACAGAGCAAACTTTCGTCTGGCTCCGGCACCCCATCTGACTCCTGCGTCAAAACCTCTGAAGTCACCAAAAGCGCTGGACAAACGACATTCTTCACATCTTGACTTGAATCAATCTCAACTACACGCTTGTAGTAAGGTTTAAGGAGATTAACATGATACAGTCGTCGAGCTTTCTTACGTCCTGGCGTCTCCACAATATAGTTCAAATCTGAACTCTTTTCACTCACAGTGTATGGGCCAATATATTTAGCTTGAAATGGTGAGCCCACAATAGGCATCAGTGCAAGGACCTGGTCACCTGGACTGAACTCCTGTCTCTCGGTATGTCTGTCATAGAACTTTTTCATTTTACTTTGCGATACACACAATTTATCTTGTGCCATACACCCAGCTTTAAACAACCGGTGCCTGAACCCATTCACAAAGTCAATCAGATTATTTGGTGGCTCCGTATCAACACAGCCACTTTTCAAGACAGCCAAAGTACCCCGTACTGTATGCCCAAAAACCAACTCATTTGGGCTAAAGCCTGTACTTTCCTGTACAGCCTCTTGCGCAGCTAACATTAGCCACGGGAGTCCATCTTCCCAGTCTCGATCTAGCTCTGTACAGTATGCCCGTAATAGAGACTTAAGCGTCTGATGAAACCTCTCCAAGGCACCCTGGCTTTGCGCATGATACGCCGAAGACTGATTTTGTTTAATGCGCAACAGCTTCAACACTTGACCAAACATGTGAGATGTAAAGTTTGACCCCTGGTCGCTCTGGATCACCTTAGGAATGCCAAATATGGAAATAAATTGTGTTAAGGCCCTAACCACTGACTTAGTCGTAATGGACCTTAACGGGTACGCAGCTGGATACCTGGTGCTCTGACACATAACGGTCAGCAAATATTTACAACCAGATTTAGCACCAGGCAATGGACCGACACACAGACAACAATAAGGTGTGTAAAAGGTTCACTCACTGCTGGAATAGGCTGCAAAGGCGCCGGTCTAATACCCTGATTCGGCTTACCTGTAAGCTGGCATACATGGCAGGTCTTAATATACCCAGACACATCTTTTTTCAGTCTAGGCCAAAATAAATGTTTTAGGATATTAAGATATGTTTTACGGACACCAAAGTGCCCACACTCGTCATGTGCCACCTTCAAAACAAGGGGACGAAACCTTGCTGGTACAACTACCTGGAACACATCACCTCTCACACCATCCTCACTCACTGGAACCCATTTTCTGAACAGCAATTCCTCATGCAAAAAGTAACCAGATGCCACATTACCAATCTCCAAGGCAGGTAAAACACACTGGAATATTTCCTTCAAAGAGACATCATTGCGCTGCTCCTGAACAACCTCACCATGAGACAGTGACAAGGGCAGCTCAGCCAAAGACGGAACCTCCAAAGGCACATCAACACTGTTAGATACAGATAATTCATCATGCTGCATTTTGCGCATAGCACGTGTAACCACACAGGCTGGAGAAACTTCTTGCAATGCACCAGAACCCTTATCGGACAGAAACTCAGATGGACATAGTGTGACTTTTGGTGAGGGAGGAGTGCTAGCCCAAACTCTACTACCAGCCAAACCGTTCCCCAAAATAAGATGAATGCCTTCAATAGGCAATGCCGATGGTACACCCACGTCAACCTTACCCTGAACCAGCTCACAGTCCAGAACCATCTTATGCAAGGGTGCTGGAAACACACTCAATCCCATTCCACGACTGAGAACAAAGTCACCAGTATCTGTGTCCCCTGAAAACGGCAACACAGAACTAACAATGTTAGAGTTGTAGGCCCCCGTATCCCTCAGGATCTTTAATGGGGTTTTCACATCACCGCCTACCAGTGATATGGACCCCTCTCGAATGAAAGGAGCATAAGCTGACAAAACATCTGCTTCACAAATGGGAGCTGAACACACCTCATAAACATAGTCAGTTTTAACAGTTGCAGCCAATGACACAGGTCTAATATTAGTTTTCATTCCCTTCGTCTTAGCCTTTAATACAGCACAATCCACCTTCCAATGACCCTGTTCATGACAATAGTTACAGACATCATAATTATCAAAAGTACGATTGGTTTTACCGTCAGGTTTCATATGACCGATTTTCCTTGAACGCATCATATCAGATGGCGCATCAAAACCACTATGTTGTGCACCAAAATCAGAAGCTACATGCCGTTCCCTAAAACTGCTCTTATGGAATAAGATATACTCATCAGCTGCAACAGCAGCTTCCCCAGCGGTAACAACTTTTTGTTCCGAGATGTATGTGGAAACACGTTCTGGCAGATTATTCTTAAACTGCTCCAATATAACCAAGTTGCACAGATCCTCAAAGGTGGTGACTTCAAGTGCAGTTAACCACCGCCTAAAGTGAGTTGAAAGATCTCTGGCAAACTCAGCATATATCTGGCCATTCTCTTTTTCCCAAGACCTGAAACGCTGGCGATATGCTTCTGGTACAAGCTCATAAGCTCTAAGAACAGCTGACTTTATTTTATCATAGCTAGAGCTATCTTCAGGACTTAAAGATGCATACGCCTCTTGTGCTTTTCCAGAAAGCACACACTGAAGCATCAGAGCACAATCACCTTCAGGCCAGTTCCTGGCCTCAGCCACACAGTCAAACAACAAAAAGAATGTGTCTGGGTCTTTTTCATTGAACTGTGGCAACAAGCGCAAGTTACTTACATCAAAACGATCAGATGATCTAGCCTGCTGCCTGTCATGAGCCTCACTTGACAATAAACCCTCTCTGACCATTAACAACTGATCTCCCTCTAAATCTATTTTTGCCTTCTCGATACTCTGGCGCATTTTTTCCACTTCCAACTGCTTTTTAATATCCAATTCATGTTTCATTTTCTCATGGTCCAACTGCAGCATCAACATCTCTTTCTGCTGCTCGAAAGTTAAACCATGTGTCGTTGGACTCTGAGAAAAATCTGCTTTAGACACAATTCCAGCTACTAGTAATTTAGATTTAATAGCAGACTTAATGGTTTCTTTGATACGTTTATCTCCAACCCCCTCCACTGAATAATGCTCAGCAATCTGGAGCAACTGCTCTTTTGTGCACTTATCCAGAGATTCCTGAGATGGAGCAGTAATAAATGCCTCAGACATGTTAAATAACCTATGCAACAAACTTTGAGGGAGAGAAAAAAAACAAAAAAAAAAAAAAAAACAACTAAGTATATGTACCTCACCCAGAGATCAGTTAGACATCGATGTTCACCTGTGTGTCAAAGAGGATTAATCCCCAACGTGATTCGGAGTTTCCCTACTATCTAAAACCAGTACGACTAACTAAGCTCCTCCCTAGTCTTCATGTGGCTAGTTGTGGTGGGTATTTATGCACTAGTGACCGCTGGGTCAGTAAAGCGACTGGATAACCAGCAACCCTCCCGAGACCACGGACATGCTCCCAAGCAACAGCTCAACGAACCCAAGGGGAACGTCGCTACAACCTACAAGGGAAACTCTGCACCACCCCAAAATACTACACACAGGCAACGCGGCAAACGTCAACTGGATTAGCTGATCACCGTACGAAACACCGGCAAACAACAAGTGCTTATTAAAGCCAAAATACAGGTAAGAAACAGTACACATAAATAAATAACACGTAGCTTACCGACAAAGTTATCTTCAAGTGCGTGTCCTTCCTGTTAATCCAAACAAAAATTTACCAGCCTCGCACCTGCCCAGATAAACCAGAAATCAAAGACCACTGAATGCGCCACAAGCGCTCTGAACAAACTGTACGCATACGCAGATCAACTCTACGTGTGAAGCATAAAGCAAACATACACACTAGCTACAAGGCAACAAACAGTTATATTCAGTACCAAATACCATTTTCAGTAATCTTACCAAACAATCGCGGGACCAACGGGAAAATCACGGCTGGATGAGCCCCCAATTTGTCACGACTCGGCTCAACAGTCATGACAAATACGAGAAGGACACGAAGGAATTGGCAACAATAAACCTATTTATTATAACAACTTAAACAATTAAACTAACAATTAACCATAGATCGTGTTAGTCAGTTGCATCAATGGTGTAAATGTGGATGAGTGGCTATTATGCAGTTTTGGTGTTGGGGAGTGGTAACAAAACATAACATAACAAAAGGTGTGCTGCTGCTACTGGCAGAAGTGGAATCAGAGCAGCCCGCGAGTGATCAAAAGGGCTGGAGTATTTATCCTCCCACAGCGTCTGGCGCAGGTGCTCCCAATCTGGCTTTCGGGCGCTGATACCTTCAGGGACAAAAGGAACGCCGTAAACGGCCCAACACCACACAGTTAAACACCCAACTATGCCTGGCCGTCACAGTTACCAAATTTAGCTACTTTCTAATTATAGCTGCGACTTTTATTGATTTTTTTTTTGTGTCAAGGAGCTATTTTAGCTATACTTAAATAAAAATAGCAATTTGTTTGGAGATTTTATATTTTTTACTTGCGCACACCCTGCCGTAGGCCCGTGACCTCTCACGTTTGCTCTCAATCATACCAATGAGTCTGCGCAGTGAACACACATCTACGCCTGCCATTCAGATGATGGGTGCTTCTCAAATGGAAAGCTGCATCCTACCGAGGCTGTATCCTTTATAGTTCAGTCCTTCACAGTCTTGTAGGCTAGAGTCCTCATCGGCATTAAACGCTAGAATGAGACGCTCTAGTAAGTGCGCGTGGCTACGTCACATATGTTCCTGCCCTCACAGTCACGGCACAAAAACACTAATAAAACTTAGTTTTGGAAAAATACAATGTATTACACATCTTTATTTGGCTTTAATGAATCACAGCCATCTACAATCTCCCTGTGGCTTTAGTTATTGGCAGTTTAACATTTAGTAAGTAATTTACACCAAAACAAAAGATAACATCTATCATTTCATGTACGAAAACATTATTTTTGTCTTAGATGTCATAATAAATTCAGACAAGCTCAGGACTGACTCGTATTTCGTCAGTTTATGTTCATGAAAGGGATTGGGTACAAATGGATTGTGGGTGATTGAAGGTATCGGAGGATACATCCCACAATTCATTCACAATCATGTCAACCAGATACTGAGAGATGCATCATCATCGTGTCATGTGTGCTGGGATGCTGTATTTTTCTCTTACTTTGTATTAATAGAGTGTGTTGACTGAAATAAGTTTGTATGAATAAATGTTTTGTTTGATGTATTTGCAGATCACAGGAATAATATACTGATTCAAATGCGTCGTGTAGAGTTACAAGTTAGAATTTCCTAATTTCACTTCAAAAATTGTGTTCTACTTAATTTTTTATACTGTCATCATTTGTAAAGTGTATATATATATTTAATTTCCTTTACCAAATTTACTTTCTCTTCGTATTTGGAGACTTTTTGTGAAAAGTTGAGACTTTTGAGGGTGGTTCTAGAGATCTTCTAAGAGACGGGTTTGGCAACACTGACCGTTTTACCATTAAGAAACTTGTTCTTTGAGTGAAATCGTGGGTGGCTCTAAAAAGAGCCGTTGGGGTTTAGTTTTGTTCAGGACTCTCTTAACCTCCGAATCCGTACAGAGTGAGTCCCTGTTGTTTCAGAGCATACACAACATCCATGGCGGTAACGGTCTTTATCTTAGCGTGTTCAGTGTAGGTCCCCGCATCACAAATAACATTCTCCAGAAACACCTTCAACACACCGCGCGTCTCCTCATACATCATCCCAGAAATATGCTTGATGCCACCACAGCGAGCAAGAGGATGAATAGCTGGTTTAGTGATTCCCTGGATATTAACACGAAGAACCTTTCGGTGATGCTTAGCGCCTCCTTTTCTGTTTCCTTTACCTCTACAAGACATGTAGACACTTGCTTCATCACTCACACCAGTGAAGATAATCTGAGTAAATAGAGAAGGAGGGCAGGTTATACTTCGCTAAAGGACCTAGGTAAAACCATGATCACGGGTGGTTCCACTAAACGTCACTATATGCAAGAAACTAACCTTTTCAAAACATTGAATCAATTAAACCAATGATTCGCAAAATTATTCACTGATTCGAAGCGCTCGATACACCACGTGTTGGTTACGCCTGCTGGTCAAAAGTTTGCAAATGCAACAAAAAATCAGACTAAAGACTGGGGCGATCTCAATGAACTCGCATGATTCACGGGTTCACAGCGATCTACCCCAGCGGCGAACCATTGAAATTTAGACATGTTTCGAAATAATTATGACATAATGAAGCCTCGTTTACTGAAATCATGTGACTCTAGCAGTTTGATACGCGCTCAGAAGCACTGTTTCATAACAAATGATTCTCAAAAGTTTCACGAAGCGGTGCTTGGACCATCATTAAACGTCACTCGTTAGGTCTCATCTGAGTCCAGTGAGTTGGTGAGTTGGGTTATTTCACCCAAAAAATATTAGGCTAATTATGCAATCTTTTAGGCTACTCAAACCTGAATGACTTACTTTCATCTGTGGAACATAAAATAAGGTAATTTGAAGACTGTTGATAACAAAGCTGTTTTACCAATGACTTCCATTGCATGAACGAAAAAACTGGGATGTTTCTCAAATTATTTTCTTTTATGTTCCCTAGTTGTTATTGTCGTGTTTTTGTTTGGACCAAGTGTGTCCTTAATAAAGTTTTGATTGATAGATTGATTGATTTATGTTAGGCCGTTATAGCCTAAATGTTTGTGTAATAATCAAATAAATATTTATTACGTTACTATTTGTAATGTCTGCTTAATATGTTCTCATTTAACACAAAAATAGCATGAAATAATCTTTTGGGGGTATTTTCACAGCCAAATGTAATTTGTGATTAATTAGATTAATTAATCAACACATTATGTAATAAATTAGACTGAAATATTTAATCCACTGACAGCCCTAAGAAGCCTATTAAAACAACACAAACACAAAAGGGGCAAAAATGCGTTTTAAGTTTAGAAATATTTTGAGTTTCCCCCTCCCTTACCTCACAGTGCTTTGGTCCAAATGCCTACTTTCCTCTTTTACACCAGCCACGCACGCACACACACACACACACACAAATTTTAACAATTTATTTAAGTCCACTTAAAATAAATAATCTACAGGGACATACATATTACAGATGCAATTAAATACATGTACAAAAATCATGGACCAGTGGCATACAATAGCTCTTCACAATATTAAGCATATCACTCAGTTGTTATGGGTATAAATAACAGCGTCTCCGCCATATATGACGGCTGCCTATAATAGCAAACAGAGAACAGTACTTTGCTAACCGTTAAGCACTCATTTTGGTCATCCCAAGTTGTTGAAGGCCTCTTACAACCAAACTGTGTGTGTGTCCTAAACTGCCAAATATGAAAACAAGTAATCGGCCCCGATAACCTATCTCTGAAATAATATTTAGAAGGGGTTGGTATTTAATGACTTTGGTCATAAAAGCTTCTTCCATACTAGAATCAAAGGTGCATGCTATCTCCAAAACAAACACCTCTCTACACTCCTCATTAATCACTACAACATCTGGTGTATTAGCAGACATATCAGAAAACATTTCAGAATTATTACTGAGATACTGAAACATAGGGGGTTTTACACATAAAGGTGAAAAATGATTTGATATATCTTTCACTATCAGGTCCACTATTCTGTCGTGGCGTGCTATGTACATTCCCTTGTAAGCATGGCAGCCATTCAATATATGTTTTAGTGATCTGTTCTGTAGTGTGATGCAAACAATGAGGAATCTGAGTTGTAGGAAACCAGATAGAGTCTAGTAAGAATAACTTGTAATCTGGCTTTTACTGTGAAAATAACAATGTCCTCTCTGAGTGCAGTAGTCTTCAGAAATGAATGTGAAACAGAATGATCAGCAGAGGAAAGAAATGCAAGTTTTCCCAGAAATCTCAGTCCAGTCCAGTGTTGTTTTTGTTGGTATTGATGTAGATTGAAGAGAGTTAGCAGATGGCGTGTTAGCGGGTGGCTATCACCACCATATGTGACTGTTGTTCTGACATAGGTCAGGAGGTCAGTGATGATATCCTCCGAGACTCTCACACACTCAGAGTCAGACCTCACCCACTCCAGTGATACTCCAGTTCGAACGCAGAGGTCATACAGGTCCGGCCAATCTGACCAGACACCAAGGCCAGCAGAATGAATGTCCAGTTTCCACATCGACACATCCACTTTAACCATTGGTTAATGGCAATTATAAAATTAATTGCACTCCATGGGCAGCCACTTTGAATGCCTATCTGAAGTGATGTTGGGTGCGTGAGCTGTTCTCCACAGATTACTTCAATAAAGGAGCCTCTATATATATCTTTCACTATGTCTATGAACAGCAGAGGTAGCTGTATTTCCTCTAATGATCTGATCATGACATCATGAGATAAAGTTCCAAATGCATCTCTAAAGTCCAGGAAGACTGAATACAGTCTACATGACTCATGTTTAAAGTCATCTATCCCTGTTTTAAGGCAGAATACATGCTCATTCATACCTTGCCTATTGATGTAGGCCTTCTGTTTGGTGAATAGGATGTCAGCCTCCACCAACCACGGAATAACTCTGGCCAGTATACATTTCATGAACACCTTATAGATGGTAAGAAGGAGGGATATATCCCTCTATAGATTTGTTCATGAGACTGAAAAGCCATCCACTGATCCTCAGACAGCGGACGAACATACTGCTTGAAAATCATAGACTCTTCTCCTGGTAGATGGAATCTATGGGAGAAGTCACGAGGTAACAGCGGCTGTTGGTAAATTCTCCCGGTGAGTAATGCTTGTTTGTATGCAAGCTTGATTGTTGCGATCAAACACATAGTCCACAATAGTTGCCAAAGCATCTTATCTGCACCTATTGCATTAACGATGGCAATTACAACGGGTGTGGTTGTTTAGTTTTTACCAAACAACATTTTGGTGTTCACCCACGAGACACACACACACACACACACACACACACACACACACACACACACACACACACACAAACACACACAGTCCAGTGAGAGATAACAAAGTCAATAGTTGTGGAACTACAAGACTGTCAAGGCTATTATATTCACTTAAACATCGGATGAAGTGATTATTTTCTCTTTAATACAGATGATGCTAGTGTAATTTTCAATGAGTCCGCTATGTTAGCAATAATAACATTAGCTTGACGGATAGTAATGTCTACAATGGGCACGAGCGCTGTTGCTGCTCCTTCAAAAATTGCTCTTGAGAAATTATATGTTTATTGTTTCCCCAAATTTACGCCCCTGAATATGCCTCTAATTTTCACGTGTTGTTCTTTAGCTCATCATTGCAGTCACATTGTTATTTGTGTATGGCTAACTTTAGAAGCTGCTTGCAGTGAGAAAGAGATCTAATAAAAGAGTGAAGCTGGTGTTTGTGGTTTGACGTTTGCTCTGTTTCTGCTCTATGGTTTTAACCAGTGGTGAAGATAGCTATTCTTATTCTGCATCTTTAGTTTCATTAACTTCAAAATACTACCACAAGAGCAAAGATTCACAGCAACATGTGAATGTTATTTTCATTTACTCCCGTTGCTTAGAAAGCCTGTCTAATGTCAGATTTTATTATATATAATAAAATATCTTATATTTTATTTGACAGTAAAGCAGCAATAATACCAGCTGGTAAAGCAACATGCAGTACGATTGTATTGTAAACAATGGCGTCATCAATATTACTTTTTTGAGCCCGATTGTGACCCAGAAAATATTAGTGAAGAGGATCGTGCAGAACCTGTGCAAGCACGGTTCTTAATGGTGTTTTTTTGTTGTTGTTGTTGTTGTTGTTTCATACTTTTATTCTGTTATTTGTAAATTATACTGCTTATGTTAGCTTTTAATATACGTTTTATCCTGATTAAAGCTTTAATACAGCAGAATACATGATTGCGTAGAAGTATTTTTGTAAGGTGATTTTTCATTTGTAACTAGGGTTGCCAGCCGTCCCGTATTAGCCAGGATGTCACGTATATTGGGCTTAATTTTTGTGTTCCTACATAACTTCCCTGCCCCGTTTCTGCTAACCACTGACTGATACAACAGCAGAAGTGCTGATCACTTGAAAATGATCACCGGTGATAACTGTCATCATCCAGTCACAGCCACCCTCACGCAGTATACGTTTGTCACGAATCTGGTTGCCCTTCCACCACATGGACCCTTGCACCACACAGACTGTTGCTTCATACTGGACTGCATTTCCCATAACCCATTGCACTGATCACCCAACTGTCATAATCACACGCTGCACTGATCACACAGCTGTCCCCAATCACACGCTCACCTGCCATCCATTACACACACCATACAAAAGACATTCATTTCCTCTTCCTCCCGGCCGAGTATTGTTTTAGCGTTTTACATTCCCCAAATGTTAGCTACGACCAAGCGTTCCCGTGTTTTGTTTTTGTGTTCAGTCTAGTCTTTTTGTGTTGCCTTGCTGTCTGGTTCCTGACCTTCTGTTTGTTACCTGGATTACTCTTCTACCTTGCCCTCTGGATATTGTTGGCCAATCGTAGACCACGCACGTTTACTTGAGTACTCTTCTGCCTAGCCCTCTATATGACTGTTTGACATTTGTTCGACCCTACCTGTGTTTTATACCATGTCTAGCAATAAAAGCTTGCATATGGATCCGCACGCCTCTCATCTTGTCGGCCCCGTTACAGAATACTCGGCCTCACAAGGATCCAGCAGCTTTTCCAAGGAACCCTGGCCAGGTATGGATCCATTCGACCAGCTGCTCGACCTGAGACAAGGGAGTTAATCTATTGAGGAGTACATCACTCATTTCTGTGAGCTGACAAGGTACATTTTGATGATGTTTTTTTAAAAGACATTTTTCGTTTTGGACTAAGTGAGCCCGTAAAGTCATGGTTACCTGAAGGAAAGTTCAATGTTAGTTTAAAGGATTTCATGGACTATGCTTTGATGGTTGCTGGCTCTTCATTTACTGTGGGTGTCGCGGAAGAAGAATGCGACACCGCGTCTGTGACTGAGATGGCGGTGGCACCAGAACGCACGCACAAAATGGTGGCCACAGCAACCGGTCACATCATTACTGCCATTCATGAATCCGGTAAAGTCACAGCTTCTCATTGTGAGCCCAATCAAGTCACCTCTGATCTGCCCGAGTCTCGTCACGTCTCCGCTGATCTGCCCGAGTCTCGTCACGTCCCAGCTGTTCATCCAGAGTCTCGTCACGTCTCAGCTGTTCATCCAGAGTCTCGTCACGTCTCAGCTGTTCATCCAGAGTCTCGTCACGTCTCAGCTGTTCATCCAGATTCGCTTCACGTCTCAGCTGTTCATCCAGAGTCGCTTCACGTCTCAGCTGTTCATCCAGAGTCTCTTCTCATCTCAGCTCAGCTACGTCACATCATAGCTGGTCATCCAGGGTCACGCCACGTCACAGCTGGTCATCCAGAGACTTGTCACGTACTGTCCCTCACACCCAGATATTCAAGGTCAGTGCTTCGAGTTCCCAGTCTGGTGTCCAGTGTGAGGGATGCACCGCTGGTGTCTGCACACGCAGCTGGCATCCCCAAACAAACTCACACTTACCCTATTGCTCCTGAACTTATTCCTCCGTCCCAGGAGCTCACAGAATCCGCTCCAGAGCCCGCTCCGTCCCAGCCAGAGCCCGCTCCATCCCAGGAGCTCACAGAGTCCGCTCCAGAGCCCGCTCCGTCCCAGGAGCTCACAGAGTCCGCTCCAGAGCCCGCTCCGTTCCAGGAACTAACGGAGTTCTCTCCAGTGCCCCTGCTGGTTCCGTCCAGCTCTCCAGAGCGCCCCCGAGAGTCAGCGCCACCTAGAGTTGGTCCTGTCCAGCTCTCCTTCGTCTCTGCTGGTCCCGTCCAGCTCACCTTCGTCTCCGCTGGCCCCGTCCAGCTCACCTTCGTCTCCGCTGGCCCCGTCCAGCTCTCCCGAGCGCCCCCGAGAGTCAGCGCCACACAAGCGTCCCTGAGAGTCAGCACCATCCGAGCGCCCCCAAGAGTCAGCGCCACCCGAGATTCAGCGCCACCCGAGCACCCCCGAGAGTCAGCGCCACCCGAGCGCCCCCTAGAGTTGGTCCCGTCCAGCTCTCCTTCATCTCCGCTGGTCCCGCCCAGCTCACCTTCGTCTCCGCTGGTCCCGCCCATCTCTCCTTCATCTCCGCTGGCCCCGCCCAGCTCACCTTCGTCTCCGCTGGCCCCGTCCAACTCACCTTTGTCTCCGCTGGTTCTGTCCAGTTCAGCGCTTTCCGAGCGCCCCCGAGACTCGGTGCTTCCAGAGCACTCCCTGGCGTCTGCGCCTCCAGATCGCCCCCAAGCGTCCGCGCCTCCGGAACATCCCCCCCGAGGTTGTGGATTTCCCCAAGAAATTTATTTGGCGGGGGGGCTACCTGCCTACCGGCCCACGGAGTCCCCAGATCCACCAGGGCCGCCCGAGTCCCCGGATCTACCATGGCCGCCTGAATTCCCTGCCTCGGTCTTTGAGACCATATATGCTCTTGTGTCTCAGTTTCTCCTAGGTCCCAGTCTTCTGCCATGGGTCTCTGCCCACCCTGGAGGGCATCTGCTCCGTCGTGGAGGTCTCCTGCCCTGTCTGCTCTGCACTGGTGGGCGCCTGCTCTGTCTGCTCCGCCGTGGAGTTCTTCTGCCCTGTCTACTCCGTACTGGTGGGCCCCTGTCTCGTCTGCTCCGCCCTGGTGGGCTCCTGTCTCGTCTGCTCCGCCCTGGTGGGCTCCTGTCTCGTCTGCTCCGCCCTGGTGGGCTCCTGTCTCGTCTGCTCCACCCTAGTGGGCTCCTGTCACATCTGCTCCGCCCTGGTGGGCTCCGGTCTTGTCTGCTCCGCCCTGGTGGGCTCCGGTCTCGTCTGCTCCACCCTGGTGGGCTCCTGTCTCGTCTGCTCAGCCCTGGTGGACTCCTGTCTAGTCTGTTCCGACCCGGTGGGCTCCTGTCTCGTCTGCTGTGCCCTGGTGGGCTCCAGTACCGTCTGCTCCGCCTTGGTACTCTGCTCTGCCGGCTTTGCCTCGGATCCTGGTCTTGACACTTCCTCATGGACCTGGCTCTCCGTCCCTCCACCGGTTCCACCCCCGCTCCACCGCCCTCCTGGATTGTTCTAAGTTAAGAGCATCTGGAAGCCGCAACTTGGGGGGGGGGGGGGGGGGCTCTGTCACGAATCTGGTTGCCCTTCCACCACATGGACTCCTGCACCACACAGTCTGTTGCTTCATACTGGACTGCATTTCCCATAACCCATTGCACTGATCACCCAACTGTCATAAGTCATAATCACACGCTGCACAGATCACACGCTCACCTGCCATCCATTACACACACTATACAAAAGACATTAATTTCCTCTTCCTCCCAGCAGAGTATTGTTTTAGCGTTTAACATTCCCCAAATGTTAGCTACTACCAAGCCTTCCCGTGTTTTGTTTTTGTGTTCAGTCTAGTCTTTTTGTGTTGCCTTGCTGTCTGGTTCCTGACCTTCTATTTGTTACCTGGATTACTCTTCTGCCTTGCCCTCTGGATATTGTTCGCCAATCGTAGACCACGCACATTTACTTGAGTACTCTTCTGCCTAGCCCTCTATATGACTGTTTGACATTTGTTCGACCCTGACTGTGTTTTTGACCATGTCTAGCAATAAAAGCTTGCATATGGATCCGCACGCCTCTTGTCTTGTCGGCCCCGTTACAAAGTTAAGTAAATCAGAAATTGTGAACATAACTGTTCGAGGAAGGATGCGCAATCCTCTGCCGGCTCGTCGCTCCAGCCAAAGACTCCAGCCTCACAGCAAGCGGCGCTCGCGCTAACGCCAATTCCATCTGTGTTTTGACTTCATTCAGTAAATCAGTTTTGGTGAATACAAACAACATGATCCAACATCCAGCTGCGCAAGAGACGTGATCAGTAAGGGAAGTCGTCTTTCAATATTGTTAAATAGAGAAAAACATTTTACACATTTCTTTTGAAACACAAAATGACCGATACAAAAGTGTCAAGCACCAAAAGCAGCCCATATTAAATCTATAAGCTATCTTTAGCGGTTCTCAATTTCAGTCCTCGTGCCCCCCCGCTCTGCACATTTCGTATGTTTCTCTTATCGCTTCAGACATTTGTTCTATCCGAACGTAAGTGCCCTGCAAAGTGCACATGACGGGATATTTCACCATGATTCCAGTTCGAGGCGAATGTATATATTCCCTTTAAAGTGCATTGAAGTGTGTGAGACGTAAAGTTAAATTGTATATATTTACAGAGGTAGGCTATATGATGTTACACTCGTCCGAGTGTGAAGATGTTGTGCAGTGCAAATCCAAGAATGAATGTTCCAAAGTGAAGTAAGCTTCAACGGATTTCCCCTGCTCAGTGAGTAGTGAGCAATGAACACTGAACACTGTGTAGGGATCATTTCAATCGGAACACAGTTAATGCACGGAGTGCACTTCTAACGAGCTGATAATCTGAATCAGGTGTGTTAACAAAAAGAGACATGCTAAATATGCAGAGCGTATTTAGCATTTTAGCGTATTTAGCATTTTAGCATATTAGCGTATTTAGCGAGGACTGGAATTGAGAACCGCTGCTTTAATTGAAAAATACACTTTTTCATACACTAATGTGTACACACACACACACACACACATATATATGATCAACACACATTATCAACCCCCAACCCACCAATCCAAAACACCCCACCCCAACCTCGTCCTCCCCGGAATTATATTTTCATTAGAAGTTTTGTTAGAAGACACAATCGCGATTAATATATGAATATATATATTTTTTTGTGCGCCCCTAGCAGAGCAACATGGTTCCGCCCCCTTTGTTCCCAGGGGAGGGGTTTATGTACATTTCTGGGTTTGTGATGTCACCACCCCGGGAAGAAGCTCGTTGTAGTCCCTACCAGCAACATTACACACTAAATAATGTTAAAAAAGTGAAATCACAATCAATCACTCCTTTAAACTTAATATCTTGTTTACTTTCTTCATATATTTTTATGGCAACAATCAGACTGGGTTTTGATTCTGGATTATTGTTGCTGCAAATCTTTATATTTGAAATATGGTGATGAATGCAATAATACTTTCATGACAGTATTACAGAATCATGTTTTAATAATTTACAAATAGAAGGAAAATATGCATATGTTGCCAGAATTTAATAACAGATACATTGGATTACTTGTTAATTATCTCAATCATTGTGTAAAAGCAGATTATTTGTCATTAACAGAACCGCTGCAATTGTTGACGAGAGAATAACTCATATAAGAGCCGGTCTTACATGAACAGGCCTACATTATTCACTTTATTCACTGCTCTGTCTGTAATGTGTGCGGCTCTGGCTGTGAACGACACAATAATGCAGTGTGAGAACAATTACCTGGAGACATTCTCTGTGAAACAGTCTTTTCAGTAGAAACACAGCTTACATGCACTGAAAGAGCAGCTACATATCTTAGAATGGATGTCTTTTTCTGTGTAGAGTTTAGACTCCTCCCTCATCTCTTGAGGTGTGAAACACAAGGAAGTGTCTGATTTAGCGCACGCGTCTCTGTTAAAACAGTCTATTAATGTGTCAGTATGGGGTCCAGTGCACTGCCTCTCATACTCTGTGAGTATTTCATTATATTCTACTCTATCTTCTGTTTTGTTATTCTGTTTCTAAAACAGTATTCAGCTGAAGATAAAATAATGATTGTGTGTAGGAGGGTCTAAGAATCCACAATATTATTTATTATTCAGATTCAATGTGATGATATGTTACGTGTGGATCAGATACAGAGTTTCAGAGAACATGTATTTATCTGTGCTACGTGTGAAAGATGGAGGTCCTGTGGACATGTGCTTTTGCTGTTTATGATGTGATACTCGCTCTTCTTATTTTCAGCAGTTCAGTTCAATCAGATGTATTTGTGTTAATATGAGTTTGGTGTTGTATGGTACTGTATCTTTAAATAGTCTCTCCATTAGAGATTCAGAGAGTTTGAGACGTTTATCTGTCAAAAATTACACTTAGAAATGACTGAATTTCATTGAATGACATCTGCCAAAAAAAAAGACAAGACAATTATGTTCATGCTTTTCTCAGATTTAACGTCTGATTTTCAAGAATTTTTAACCAGTTTGTCTAAGTGTCGTGTTTAGCGGATGTGTGTCAGTTCTCCTCTCGTTCTCAGTAGAAAAACCACAGCTGTAGTTCTTTACGCTAATATATGAACATGTTCCACTAATGCTGGACAATATTGATTTTGAACAACATATTTATAAAAAAAAATGAATGAAAAACAATCTGAATGCACTTTGGATAAAAGCGTCTGCTAAATGCATAAATGTAAATTTATTGTTTCATAACTTTATTTTGTGAAATGTTTTGAGTGAAAACAGTGCTTGTGCTACATTTCTTTAAATTGCTTTGTCTTGGTTTAATGGTTTAAATGTATTTTAACAGCTAGTTTATTTGAGTAATACCTCAAATTATCTCAGACCTGCTGAAAGGACCTACAAATAAAAGTAACACCTCAATTGATCTCAGTGCTGCTAAAAGGACCTACAAATAAAATGCACTCAGACCACATCATTGTGGGTGTTGTTTAGTTTGGTTGTGAACAGCAAAAGCATTGACGTCACCTGCTGCTGGTTCCCTTTCTGATTCACTTGAACTGAACTGGGTTTGGTTCATTTATAATATACTTTATGTGAAAACACCTAAGTGTTCAAATTTATTTGGCTATATGTCACAATGTGTGATGGCAACAGCAAACAGGAAGTGAGGCAGTGTGTTTCTCAAACACTTTGACCTGATGTGGTTTGTAGTCTGTAGTTTGCTTTGTTCCAGTGAAGCATCAGTAGTGTGAAATATCACATTAAAGTAAATATTTGCTTGTATTCTTAATATTTGCTTCTTTCTGTTATATGATTTTAATCAGTGGGGAAGATAGTTATTCTTATTCTGTATTTTTACTTTCATAAACCTCAAAATACTATCAGACGAGCAAAACATGTGACTGTCATTTTCATTTACTTCCACTTCTTAGAGATCCGTCGGTCTAATATCACATTTAAGAGTCTCTGTTTTCTCATATTTAATAGTCAAGCAATAATAGTATCTACTGGTGAAGCATCATGTCTAGTGAGAGGCTTCCGTCACTTCTTGTTCTCCACATTGATATCTGAACATGCGCAGAACCTGAGACGATCAGCTTTTGATGGCTTTCGGTGGCCCTGCTCCAGGCTTTGAAGTCGTGACAAGTGTTTATTGTAACCCCCCGGGTCCACATACTGCCACAACTCGTCGGAGCGGGTCTCGAACCCGGGATTCCGGTGCGGGAGGCGGGCGCTCTAACAAGTAACGCCAAAGGCTACAGCCTCTAGCGTCAGTCGCTAGAGCGCCTCTTTTTTTTTTTTTTTTTGAGGTCAGGAGAGTGAGGTTTTTACACACAGCCCTTACTGGCATAGCTACATCCGTTACATATGATTAAAACTACTTATGGCATTTCTTTTTAACTCTATAAGTATCTGCATGATACAATTATGCTGATTAGATTGGGGCACGTAAAACCGGTCAGGCTCCTAATAACTCTTTATATTTAAAATAATAATAATTAATCATTTAATTGCATTAACCACAAAATATGCTGGAACTTTTCTCAGAACTAACTTCTGTTTTCTGAGACACTTGTATTTTCATGTATTTTTAACCAGTTCATACCTTTTAGAGGATCTGTGAAGTCAGTTATCACGTTCTTTATAGAAAAAACAAAGCTGTAGTTCAGTACATTAACAAATGAATATGTTACAGTAATGCTCGACAATCAGAAAGTGTCTTTTTTCTTCATTTTAAACAACATATTATTTCATAAAATACTTAATATACATACTCAGACCACATCACTTTGGGCCCTTTTGTGATTCTATGAAGTCTTTTACATTGTGAACACTAAATGTACTGAAGTCACTCGCCGCTGGTTCACTTTCTGGTTTTCAAGAAGCTGTCTGGAAGCCATGGAATAATTGACAATATATAAATTAACAATTTACTATCAAGCTTTAGTGTTTTTTTTGTTTTTAAATGATAAATAAAATAACAATTATGCAAATAAGCAATTTGAATTTTCACAAATTCACAGATAAATGCCCCAAAATATCAATCACCACATTTAACTTATTCAATTTGTTGTAGATAGTCCTCTTTCACACTTTGTGGGAATACACCTTTAAATTTCAGTACCCAATGCTCTTCCAAACTTAACGACTCTTTAACTAAATAAAAAACCTGCAAATAATTGCTCCCCTTCAATTAACTTAATATAAAAGACTCAGTTTTCACGTTGCAGGCCTGTTTGATGCTGGGGTATGTTGTGCTTGAAAAATAAAAGACCGCTTCACTCAATGCAGAGCAAACAGATAAAAAAGACCTTTAACTCTCCAATAAGAACGTGTTTCACCTCCCGGCACTAGATGTCCGTCCAGCTCATGATCGCGGTGATCTCCTCAGGGCCAAAGGAATTATCTCAGAAGTCTATCTGGAATCCTCCTCCTCTGAAACTGCCACGAATCCTCATGCTGACGACCTGCCAACCAAACAAACCATCCATCCGAGCTAGATAGACAATGTTCAGTCTCTGTAAATAGTCCATTCGCTGTATTAGTAAATGGCGGCTGGAATAAACACAACCAGGAATATACCGTGAAGGAATATGTCTTACCCCTCTCTGTAGTATAAGTTCTCCGTTCTCGTTTTGACAACACACTAACTACAGAAACGATTTTAACACATTACAGCACGATGTATGCTATATTTTTGTGTAACAATTTAACAAAAGATGATCAAACGCTCTTCTCCCCCCGTGCTCTCCGATAACCTTTTTCTCCCTTATTCCCGCCCCATTCACCTTAATTTAGAGCACTGATTGGACACCCAACACAGACAAGTGAAAACGATTGGCTGTACAGGAATGTCAAAATACAAAAATAACAAATGAATACCCCATCAACTTAAACATATACTTACAACATTATACATTAGTGACTACATACAATACATATTAAAATGTAAACCTATTAAATTATTATACCGGGTTACATAATCATAGCAGTTTTTATCCATAGTCTGTCCGTTTAAACATCTGTATTTAGCTTCAAATGACGACATTATTCTATAAAAATGATTTGCATTCCGATTGTGACATCCAAAGGCACAACAATATACGTATATACTGTATATTTGTATCTTATTCCATGGATTTGAACTGTTTTCCTTCACTTGTTAAAAGTGTTCTTCTCCCACCATTATGCGTGCGCAGCTGCAATGGGATCCCCAAAAAAGTATAAAAAAGGTCCAAAGAAATGTTGGGAAGTCGTCATAACATGTGAGCAATGATTGTAAGTTTTAGCTCAATGCGAGAACATTAACTTGCATTTGTGGGAAAATAAAATCATCTCCGGGTCAAAATGACCTGAACACAACATGAGGGTTAAGCTGATGATGTCAGTCTCAAACAGGAAGTGGGGCGGTGAGTTTCTTAAAAGCTTTGAGCTGATGTGGTTTGTAGTCTGTAGTTTGTTTTGTTCCAGTGAAGCATCAGTAGTGTGAAATCACTTTAATGTTTGTAAGAATCTTTTGTCTGCCTCGATCCAGATTCAACTCCACAATATATGTTTGATCATGCTCATTTCCCAAAATGGCTTAGTTATTATAGAGAAGAAAAAAAGTCAACAATTATGTTGTTTGTAGACCATTTGGGATGATCACATCCTGAGCAAATGGTCACCAATTGTAGAATGGAGCGGGTGTGGGACACTGAGAATCCACTCAGACAAAGGGGTGTCAGAACGTAATTAACATACAGACTACAGCTGTTACCACAGGAGCAACTTCATTTACATGAAGGGAAGTAAACTGAAAATGTATAAAAGGTTAGGACTTAGGATTGTATGGGTTCATTCCAACTCGTTGAACCCAAGGTACAACATGTACTTTGTCACTGCTATGCTGCAATAAACATCTTCATCAAGATCGTCAACGTCTTCATCACTTTTTCTTACATGTTTATATTTGCTTGTAATGTGTGTTTGTGAATCAAAGACGAACACAGGACTAGATGTTAAAAGCTCTGCCAAAACGTGGTGAGCACTTTTTTGAGATTTAACGTATTGCTTTATATATGTATATGTATATGTATATGTATATATATATATATATATATATAAGGCAAGGAAAGTGTAGTTCTATAGTATATTTCGTAGCCTTATGTAAAAGTGCTTTACATATTATTTTTTTATTAAAATAGTGTGTGATTCGAGATGTGAAGTGAAACACAGACAAATATAGGCTACTTTCGGATGAGACGATAAACCGAGGTGCTGACTCTCTGTGGTTATTAAAAATCCCATGGCACTTCTCGTAAAGAGTAGGGGTGCAACCCCGGTGTCCTGGCCAAATTCCCCCCACTGGCCCTTATCAATCATGGCCTCCTAATAATCCCCATCCTCTTGATTGGCTCTATGACTCTCTCTCCTCTCCACCTGTAGCTGGTGTGTGCTGAGAGCATACACTTGATTGGCTCTATGACTCTCTCTCCTCTCCACCTGTAGCTGGTGTGTGGTGAGCGCATACACTTGATTGGCTCTATGACTCTCTCTCCTCTCCACCTGTAGCTGGTGTGTGGTGAGCGCATACACTTGATTGGCTCTATGACTCTCTCTCCTCTCCACCTGTAGCTGGTGTGTGGTGAGTGCACTGGCGCCGTTGTCCTGTGGCAGCCGTCGCGTCATCCAAGTGGATGCTGCACACTGGTGGTGGTTGAGGAGAGACCCCCCCACATGATTGTAAAGCGCTTTGGGTGTACAACAATACACAAAGCGCTATAATAAATGCTTCAATCATTCATTCATACTTTGTGCTATATGTCAAAATGTCTATCTTGGTGAGTTTTCACTAAACACAGTCAGTTGTGTCTTAAATAAACATAAACATTTTGAAAAGTAATTGAACGCTAGTCAGTATATAGATCTGTGCATTCTGTGACATCATCCTACGATATAAACCTGAGGCTGTCTGTCATCATCTGTTCATCAAACAACAAAAGAAAAAGAGAGAATTAATCACTGCTCCTCACTTACTATTGTTCATAACTTTATTAATTAATTTATGTTTAATTTATATGATGATGCGGTCAGAAACCAGACTGAAAAATGCTCAGGTGTCAATTATAAAGAATACTAAAGAAAACTCAAACTGAAAACAAGCATAAACACTTAAAGAGACAGAACTTCACTGTCTGGGGTCACATTGGTTGATGAGAGTATGGTCATGTGTTGTATGTTGTGAATCTTCTCTGAGCAGCAGTGCGTATCGGTTTGACTTCTCATCAAAACACAGAAAAACTCTTTCAGTTGAAGCTCTAGACATGTTTCAGTGATCTGCATTGTGTTGAATGAATGGAAATGTTTCATATCTGTGTTTCTTCTGCTTTTAGTGCTGATGTCCTTCATCCCCGCTGGATTCACTCAAGGTACTGTGCTGTACTGCAGTATATTTGATTTATTTAACAATTGTGAATTGTGTTGTAGTAGTTTATTTGTCTACATGGATCATATGAGGATCCAACAGTTGTCTCTTTTCTGATGATTTATGTCTATATTTTGCTGTCATTCACCTTCACCCAGAATCATTTATCTCTGTAGTTCCTCATGCTGATTAAACACTGATAAATTGAAATATAAAAGTAGGTTAAAATGGTCGTTTGTAGCAATGTAATTAATGACCATTGATCATTGCTTTTTTTCCCTCTGTTCAATTTAACAAAATGTGTCAAATAAAGTCACAAATTAACCACAAAGCAGAAAACAAATATAGAGAAATTAAATGTCAAAACTATAAAACACCCACAAACACCGGTGATCTGAGGGACAGCTTCAATGACACAGAAATGTAGGAGTGACATCATAACACATCCATAATAGAGAACAAATACACACACACACACACACACACACACACACACACACACACAAAAAGACACAGACACACACACACACACACACACACACACACACACACACACACACACACATGCGCACACAAATAACACACATAACCAACATAACACCAAGCTCAAGTTTTACTGTAATAGTAACATAATTGCAAAAGTGGTACTTTAGTACAATTTAAAATAAATAAATTAACTTACAACGATTCATTTTTTATTGTTATAATAATGTTGCTTTAATAATGTCTCAACACAAATCTAAATGAGCCATCAAGAGATCATTGCAGAAATCTAGCGGCTGTAGTCGACGTTACATGTTATTTTATGGCAGCAATTTACCACTAAACCATGTCACATTGTCCATGTTATCTCCATGAATGAAAGTTAGGATTTACATCAAAAGTTATTTTATTAAATAAATATATTAAAATAAACTTCTACTATTTTTTAGTGCAGGGCAACAATTTGTCATCATGATTAATCATTACTATTTTTTTTATTTAATTTAATACAATTTTAGATTTATTTTATTATGAATGCTGTCACTGTAATTAATGACTGTGTGTCTGTAAGATCTCGTGCACATATTATTCTTCATGTTATTAATTCAATATGATTTTATGAAGATTTGTAAGAGATGAGAGACTGAGAACAGACACAGACATATGTTCTCAATGTTATTGTGTTGTAGCACATTATTGCCTCATCAACTATTAAAATAAATAATAGTTTGTTGAAACCTGACGACTGAAAATAGTTAAACAGATACTGTACTGCTGACTGAAAGTGAAAAGCTGATTTTGAATTATAATAAGTGTGTTGTTTTCTCGTTTCACAGAGAGACCCAAACCTGTAGTTGGTGTTGTTCCTGATAGACGTGTGTTCAGAGGAGAGACGGTCACTCTCACATGTGACATACAGCACACAGGAGACTGGTGGTACAACTGGTATAAAGACAACAAACACGTTTACAGTGGACAGAACTATATAATCTCATCTGTGGATCCGTCTCACGGTGGTGTGTACAGCTGTGGAGGAACTCAGTCACAAGCTCCACATTACTCACAGTACAGTGATGGAGTTACACTGACAGTATCAGGTGAGAGCTCATGTGTTCTTCACACGAATCCTTCTTTTTTATTAACAGTGTTGTCTGCAGCCTTTAGCTTCAGTTACAATTGTGTTTCTGTTTAAAAACAGAAAAAAATGTGACCTAGATTTCATATCCATTATTCAATGAGATGAATTACATAGAAAATATATGTTTTTTCCTGCATTAATGCGCACTTTTAAGCTCCAGCAGTCGTTTACTCTGATCATTTCAGTCTTTTTTGTGCGATATATTTTTATAAGTATTTTAAGAATAAATATAAAGTTATAAAAGTCTCAAAATATCACATTAACTTAAAACAGTTACTTGCTTCTAAAATGTTCATTTCTGGTATTTATCTACATACTGAGTTGTGATTGGTCCTTTTCACAGATAATAACATTTACATTTATTAATTTAGCAGATACTTTTATCCAAAGCGACTTACAATTGAGGAATACAATAAGCGATACATTATAAAGAGGCAAAGAGACACAAAAAGTGCTTGTGATACAAATTGTTCAGAGCAAATTCTAACGATTCAAATAATTAAATTAATAATTAATAATTTAAATAATTTACGATCTTTAGCCACCAATGACAAAAACAACAGAACCAAAGCCTTAGAACTGCGTTGTTTAAAATAATAATAATAATAATAATAATAATAACAATGATGAATAATATTACAGTACTTATTTTACAGAATTGTTCCTGTATTTTTGAAATACAGAAAAAAAAATAAAACCACAAAGATATACTTTGAATTTATATGTCCAGTCTAAAATCACGTTAGAATCTGGTAAATATTAGTAACCATTTTTAATAAATAAATAAATACTGTTAAACCCACCATTCACTCTTCCATATGAGCTTATAGTCCACAACAATAAATATGAGAAGTACTGAAGGAAAGAGAAACATGATGAACAGAAAAAAGAAAAGAGACAAACAGAAACATATTGTGATGAAGACGAGCCCACCAGCTCGTCTTCGAGGGGGGAATGTGAGTCCGTGAAGGGATTTAAAAACGATGGCTCACTCGCAAAAGCACTCTCGTGCAAGGTGGAATTTATTTACAGTGCCAGAAAAATTGTCCACAGTGAAGAATATATAAAAAAAGGAAAATAAACCTGAAAGTAATCCAACAATGATATGCTCAGGTAAAAAACAGGTATCCACCATATACGAAAGGGGTTTGGGTTTTGCTGAGGCACCGCAGTAGCACTCTTGCGTCGACTTGGAAAACAAGTCCTGTCTTTATGTTTGGCCTCGGCTTATATAGGCCAAACCCCGCCCCTTTTGTTGGACCATACCATTTAAAGGTAAGACTAACATTTAACACACAAATACCACATCTATTTGTCATCAGCTATACTTAATCACTTATAATCACTTCCAATCCATATATATATATATATATATATACACATATATATAATCCATTAACACATAATACATTTAACACATAATTCCCACTCTTAAATACACTCAGTAACACCTATTCATACCAGACAATGGTTTCGCCAGCTTCCGGTTGCCCTGCGCGACCAAGCCAGTGATGTCATAATCGGCCGCCGCTTGTTTGTTCGGTTTGGCCGCCACGATGTTTCCCGCCGGAAGACTGACTACGCCCACACAGACAAACATCACAGGGACGGAACGACCCAACAAGTGCGGTGTAAGTGTATGAAATAACCGGGAAATTAATATGGACAGAGGAGAGTGCTGCAATGGGAGAATGTCCATGTGCTATCAGGATTGCGTGTGCACCCGCTACTCTGATAGCGTCAACAGAGAGGAACGGTACGGAGAATGACTGAGGTAAGTAGGTGGGTGTGTATGTATGTATGTATGTGTGGGTATGTGTGTATGCGTGTCAGTGCTGCTTTCCCAGCGGTGGCAGCTGATGTGACTCCCTCACATTACCTTCCCCCTCTCCAAGCCGCGTACTGGCCAAGACCTGGACAGGTAGTCGGCTACCACGTTGAGTCTGCCAGGTCGATGCCGTATCTTGAAGTGGTACGGCTGCAGGGCAAGGTACCATCTTGTGACTCTGGCATTGTGGTCCTTCATGGACTGGATCCAGGTTAGGGCCCGGTGGTCCGTTTCTAGATCGAACTCTCGACCAAGGAGGTAATAGCGCAAGCTGTCCAGGGACCACTTGATGGCAAGACCTTCCTTCTCGACCGCTGAATATCTTGTCTCCCTGGGGAGTAGCTTGCGGCTAAGGTAGACCACTGGCCTCTCTTCTCCTGCGCTTCCCTGAGCAAGGACCGCCCCAATCCCTGTTGCGGACGCATCTACTTGCACCAGGAATCTCTGAGAGAAGTCTGGACTCTGCAGGACTGGGCTGGAGCACATCTTTTCTTTTAAGCTCTTAAAAGCTGTCTCACAGTCATCAGTCCAGGGTATAGGGTTTGTCACCGTCTTAGACAGCAGGTTGGTCAGAGGAGCCGCGATGGAGGCGAAGTTTGGCACAAATCTCCTGTACCAGCCCACCAATCCTAGGAATGACCTCACTTCCTTCTTTGTCTTTGGTTGGGGGCTCCTTCGAATTGCTTCCACCTTGTCCACCTGTGGTCTCAGCTGTCCGTTGCCCAGGTGATACCCCAGATAGTTCGCCTCTTGCCTTGCCCACTCACCCTTTGAAATGTTCAATGTCAATCCTGCTTCCTCTATCCTCTTCAGGATTTGCTGGAGATGTTGAAGATGCTCCACCCAAGAGTTGCTGTGGATTACCACGTCATCCAGGTACGCCGCCGACCAGTCTTCACATCCTTGGAGTACTCGGTCCATCAGCCTCTGGAATGTGGCTGGTGCCCCGTGAAGGCCAAAAGGAAGGACCGTGAATTGGAATAGTCCTAGAGGTGTTCGGAATGCGGTGTAGGGTCTGGACTCAGGGTTGAGGGGTACCTGCCAGTACCCCTTACACAGGTCTAGCGTGGTGATGTACTGGGCTCTTCCAATCTTCTCCAGCAGATCATCCACTCTTGGCATGGGGTATGCATCAAACTTAGATTGGGCGTTGAGCTTGCGGAAGTCGATGCAGACACGCAGGGATCCGTCTTTCTTGGGTACGATCACCATTGGGCTGCTCCATTCGCTCATTGAAGGTTCAATCACTCCTAGTTCCTTCATCATCTTGATCTCCTCCTTCAAGGGTTCCACCAGCCTCTCAGGCACCCGGTAAGGATGTTGACGTGATGGTGATGGAGTGGAAAGATGGATGGTGTGATGGGTCAGCTCAGTCCGTCCAGGCCTCTGACAGAACAAAGCAGGAAACTTGCTCAGGAGGTGCTGCAGTTCTTTCCTTTTGGAGTCTTCTAGGTGAGTTAGACTCACGACAGACGGCTGTCGCTTTGCATCCTCTGCTTCCTCTTCCTCTTCCTCTTCCACCTCCACCTTCCTTACCAATAGTGAGATTTCTGGTCCCTTACCTGGTGGCACCTTCCACTCTTTTAAAAGGTTCACGTGGTAGGTCTGCCTGGCCTTGCCCTTGTCTGGATGATGAACTTCATATGTTACTGGCCCCATCTTGCGGACCACAGTGTATGGCCCCTGCCATTTAGCCAGTAGCTTACTCGTTGACGTTGGCAACAGGAGTAATACCTTCTGCCCAGGTTGAAACTGTCGTAGCCTGGCGTGTTGGTCATACCATCTTTTCTGCGCTTGTTGTTTTTCTTGTAGGTTCTCTTTAGCTTGTTCTCTGTACTGCTCCAGTCGATCTCGCATCTCTAGCACGTACTGAACGATGCCTTTCTCCTCCTTCTTGGAAGTAGGTTCCTCCTCCCAGCCTTTCTTCAGCAGGTCCAGGGGTCCTTGTACCTGCCATCCATAGAGGAGCTCGAATGGTGCGAATCCCATTGACGCTTGGGGTACCTCTCGGTAAGCGAAGAGAACAAATGGTAGCCACTTGTCCCAGTCTCATCCTGTGTCTGCAACGAACTTCCGAAGCATGTTCTTGAGAGTTTGGTTGAATCTCTCCACAAGACCGTCCGTCTGCGGGTGGTAGGGAGTTGTTCTGATGGCTGTAATGCCCAACTGCTTATTCAGCTGCCCCATCAGCCGTGACGTGAAGTTCGTTCCCTGGTCCGTGAGTATCTCCTCAGGTATGCCGACTCTGGAGAAGAGTTCAACCAGGGCATGAATGATCTTAGGTGTGGTGATAGAACGGAGTGGGAAGGCCTCAGGATACCTTGTGGCATAGTCGCTGACTACCAGGATGTAGCGATGTCCAGCACTGCTCTTTTCCAGCGGCCCCACAATGTCCATGGCAATCCGCCTAAAAGGTGCAGAAATGACAGGGATAGGTTGCAGGGGTGCTCTGCCCCGCTGGGACACAGCACCTGTCTTTTGGCAGATGGCACATGTGTTACAGTGTGTTTGTACGTCAGTGTATAGTGTGGGCCAGTAAAATCGTGAGCTAATGCGTGCGTATGTTTTCTGTTGGCCCAGGTGGCCAGCCCATGGAACAGTGTGTGCAAGGTGCAGAACAAGAGGACGACAACAAGATGGTACAATTAAACGCATCACATCACTGGTTCGTACATACAACACACCATTCACCACAACATATTCTTCATTGCACAGATTTGATGGTTTGTCACCCGCCGCTTTGACAAACAAAGGTTTCAGAGTTTCATCTTCCCTTTGAAGTTGTGCTATATTCCCTGGGACCTTCCAGCCATTGACTTCAAGACCCTTCACTGAGGCATCCGAGGCTGGGGTACCCAGGTACTTCTCCAGCCGCCGTTGGCGTCGTGGCTTTTTAGGGCCTTTAGTCCAGCCCTGCAGCAGACTACTATCCAAGTCTGGCAGTGGCTGCAGACCTGCCCTGGCCTGAGCTCTCGTAAGAGCAGGACATGCCAAATCGACCATGGTGGTGGTAACAGAATGTTCAGAGTCTTTGATGGTGGGCTGCAAGACTTCATAAAGCACTGGCAAGTCTCTTCCCAGAATAATGTCAGCTGGTAAATTGTCAACTATGGCAACATTAAGTAAGTACATTTGTTCTTGTACCTCCACCATTACCTCAGCTCGGGGATACTGCTTTACGTCCCCATGCACGCATTGAACAGAGGTTGTATTCACATAATTGACATTATTTACAAAACATGGTTTCAACAATGACAGAGAACTTCCGGTGTCCAAGAGGGCTTTCAGTTCATGTCCATTAACCATCACATCATATACATTCTGACTCTCCCCCACAGAGTCAAAGTCACTGTCCCCTTCTCTAGGCACATAACAAAACCCTGTAAGTTTCGCTTTGCGAGCCGGACACACAGCTGCTTTATGACCTGGCTGCTGGCAGTAAAAGCAAAGCCAGTCTTTGGCCATGGACTTTGGACCTTGTGCATTGTCAGATAGTTCAACACGACCCCTTTCAGACCCAGAGTTATTAGGAAAGCCACGTACAATACCTTTGAGTGGTTGAGTACGAGGACCACCGCGATGAGCATTCAGGTACTGCTGTGCCAACTTTGCTGCCTCCCGTCCTGACCTCGGCTCATGCTCTCTCACCCATGTACGTGCGTCGTAGGGTAACACCCGAAGAAGCTGTTCCAGGATGATGGCCTCGCCGATTTTCTCTTTAGAGTGCCCCTCCGGTCGCACCCAACGCTTGTACAGATTCTTTAGCCGGTGGTAAGTCTCTGTTGGTGACTCTCCACCTGGGACTGTAGTCGATCGGAAGCGCTGACGGTAGGTCTCTGGAGAAATGTTGAATTTCTCCAACAGTGCTTCCTTCAGGTCCTCGTAGATCTCCGCCTGCTCCTCGTCCATTGCCAGGTACGCCTCCAATGCTTGCCCTGTCAGCAACGGAACCAGACGATAGCTCCACTCCTCCTCAGGCCACCTCCAGGTCCTGGCCAGACGCTCGTACCGCCGAAGATAATTCTCGATGTCTTCCCCCTGCTGGAAGCTCGGTATCTTCGGATCAGCCCACTGCATTGGCTCTCTGGGTGCTGTGACATTTGGGGAGTCTTGGATGTAGGCGGGTCTGTGTCTTGTGAATACCTTTGGTGCTGGCGTCGGTAGCTCCATTCGGACGCTCTCCGCATCCAGCGAGGCCTCAGCAGGACGAATCGACTGCAAGATAGACTCACGAAGACCTCGGAGCTCCCGCAGATATCGATCCTCTCTCTGCTCTTGAGTGTCGAGAAATCTGCGCATCAGGGAAATCATTCCCTCGCCAGCTGTAGCGTCAGAAGTGACGGGCTTGGGCGGTGGTTGACTGGACTTTGGGGAGACTTTGGGAAAACTTGAGGCTCCCTCCTCATCCTCCGTAGTCTCAACCGAATTCCAGACTGCCTCCTCCTCTGACGCCACCTTCACTTGGGATCGTAAACCCGGCCTGGGTTTTCTACCTTTCGGCGCTGTCTTGCGAGTAGCCATCCCACCGCTGCCACCAAATGTGATGAAGACGTGTTTAACGTGTTTAACCCTCATCCGTCTCTCAGGTTAATTTGGCCCGAAACTCGTTTTTAAAGATTTTAAAAATCTTTGATCTTTATGGCACAAAAAAAAGGCTTCATTTATTTTGTATAATTTTGTCTCACTTGAGTATGAAACACACACAAAAAAAATAGTAATTTCAGTTCAATTCAATTTCATTTATGTAGCACATTTAAAACAGACATGGTTGACCACAGTGTACATAGCCCCCCCAAAAAAGAAAAAAAATTCAGGTAAGTCTAAATGTCAGTCAAAAACATTTTCAGTTCACAAATATCAACAAATATCAATTATATTATTTTATTTCATAGAGTATCTGCAGAATTTTTCAAAATCAGTTTAAGTCAATTTATGAGTGTTTTTTTTAGAGCATTTTACGAGTAAAATGAAAACTGGGTTGGTTAATGTCTTTGGTAACATTTTAAGCCATAAAATGAGATGATTTACCGTTTAGATACAAGTTTTCATACATAACAAATCTTATAAAATGGCATTTCAGCTTTGAAATATTTGTTATGAAAAGGGATAAGTCAGACATATTATTATATGAATTTAAACTGTCTTCATTGTTAAGGTTTTTAGAAAGCTTCTTTCACATTTACAACTCTATGTTTGCTGCATAAAAGCATGGGTGGATATTCACATTGATCTGAACAAAAGACTGGAAATGCCGTATTCACTGGGTATCGTATTGATCCAGTGCCTACAGTGCAGTGAGATTTAAAGACTGCCCAACTGGGTATGTTGGGATTGTCAGGAGGGGAGTCCTTTTATTCATTCAAAGAATGAGGACTACTGCTCGGTTGATTGTTTTATCAGTGATGAGGTGAATTTAAGAATGAGTAGATGCAATATATGTTTATAGTCTGTAGTCTTAATCTATGGTTGTATATACAAATATATGTTCAGTTTTTGTATGTTATGTGTGTGTGTGTGTGTGTGTGTGACCCTCTCTGTGAAATCCAGGCTTAAGTCAAAAAAATCGAATTATGAGGAAACAAGCATCAAAGTTTGATGTCTACCATTAATTTCACTATAATTTCAAACTTTGACATGACTATACTCTATAGTATAAAGGTTACATTTTCACATAACCATCTTCAGCAAGTGTTTTGAGAAGCTTGTCAGAGAACTCATCTGCTCTGTGCTGCCGGCTTCACTGGACCCACTACAATTTGCATACCGCAGTAACCGTTCCACAGACGATGCTATTGCCTTCACCCAGCACACTGCTCTCTCCCACCTGGAAAATAAGAACACCTATGTGAGGATGCTGTTCGTGGATTATAGCTCGGCATTTAACACCATAGTGCCTGCCACACTGGTTGCGAAGCTCCAGACTCTAGGACTGAACAGATCTCTGTGCAGCTGGATCCTGGACTTCCTGACAGGCAGAAGTCAGGTGTCAGAATGGGCAACAACACCTCATCTCCCCTGATCCTCAACACTGGTGCTCCTCAAGGCTGCGTCCTCAGCCCACTCCTGTACTCCCTGTACACACACGACTGTACAGCTACACACAGCTCGAATGTCATCGTCAAATTTGCTGATGACACAACGGTGATAGGCCTGATCACCGACAACGATGAGACGGCCTACAGAGAGGAGGTGAGTACCCTGACTAAATGGTGTCAGGAGAACCACCTCTCACTCAACATCGACAAGACCAAGGAGCTGGTGGTGGATTACAGGAGACAGAGCAGAGAACACACACCCATCACCATCGACAAGACACCTGTGGAGCGGGTGACCAGCTTTAAGTTCCTCGGCGTTCACATCACTGAGGATCTCGTGTGACCGGTGTAATCTGCATTGTGTGTTTCTTTTTATAGTAACCAGACGGACATCAGTTGCACAGACAGTGCAGAAAGGGGCAGAGAAAATAGAATAAAACTTTCAAGCAATTAGATTAATGAGAGCTCATTAGAAACCCACCTCTCCCATGCACAGACAGTGCAGAAAGGGAAGAGGAGGTGCAAAGACAGGAAATTAAGAATAACGTTGCTATCAGAAATTTAAAGGGGAAGGTGCACACACAGACAGGCATATCAGATATACATAGTGAACATTTTTGTGTAATTCTACATATTAAATGAACATTACTTTCCACACCTGTTACACTCACATGGTCCGCTCACACAGACGCAGTGCTGAAGAATGCACATCAGCGTCTCTTCTTCCTGAGACGGCTGAGGAAGTTTGGAACGAGCCCCAGAATCCTCAGGTCCTTCTACACCTGCACTGTGGAGAGCATCCTGACCGGCTGTATCACCGCCTGGTTTGGAAACAGCACCGCTGGCAACCGCAGGGCTCTGCAAAGGGTCGTGCGAACTGCCCGCCACATTGTTGGAGGTGAGCTTCCCTCCCTCCAGGATATCTACACCAGGCGGTGTACAAGGAAAGCCCGGAGGATTATCAAAGACTCCAGCCACCCGTCCACAGACTGCTCTCTCTGTTGCCCTCAGGACGACGTTTCCGCAGCATCCGATCCCGCACTAGCCGACTGAGGGACAGCTTTTTCCCTCAGGCTATCAGGCTAATGAACAGTCAGAAATAACTCACCTACATCACACTCCCACTCACACAACATGCCATGCACTGCACTTTAACACCATTCAACTGGACTACACGCACACACTGCATTAACACAACCTATCTGCTATCACTGGACACCATACAATGCACATCCACGACATTGCATATGCATAATCTGTTGCACCTTTGCACAACTATCTGCTGCTCAACCAATCTGCTGTAAATTTATAATCTGTTGCACCTCACATTATTACTATGTATAGATGTATACATAATGTAGATGTGTACATACGGTGTGTAATGTGTATTGGTAACGAAGTATGTCTTTATAGTACACTATGTGTACTGAGTATATGTATGTGTATTTTGCACATTGTCTTCTGTACAGTCTGTAAATATGTACTGTCCATATGTAATTTCTTTTTTTTTTGCACTGTCTGGAGCACGCTCGTAAGAATTTCACTCACCAAGGCACATGTGCTGTGGTGATGTGACAATAAAAGTGATTTGATTTGATTTGATTTACCATATGAAGGATGATTTTTGTAGAAAAAAGCAAATCACAAAAAACTGACTTTAGCTGGGTTTTCACAGAGTGGGTCACACACACACACACACACACACACACACACACACACATATATATATATAGATAAATATATATTAGCTATATATGGCAATTATCTGCGCCTCAGTATTGTAGTAGCCTATATTATAAAACGGTACGCAATAATAACTTATTGAGTGTAAATTATCATTTTAATTAAAATTATTAAATGGATACCAACTTATTGGGACAATAAAGCCCTCCCTCACAACTGTTGATTATTTCCTTATTTTTTATTGAAAATCAATGCTTTTCTGATGGGATTTGAAATTTGAAAAGGGAGAAAAAAAAGTTCTCCAAAAGGCGTATTCAAACCTGTGTCGCTGTGTATGTAAAAGTGTATCTATTTCATGTTTTACCATCAGCACCACTAGAACCGACGAGCAACATCTGTCTTCTGTAATATTGATCCAAATAAGAAATATATAAAGAGCTTTTAAAGTGTGATATTACAATATACACAGTGAAGTACAGTGCAACAGAATGGTAATACATTTAAAATCAAATACTACACATATTTTACAGAATATAATCTGTAATTCTGTTTAATTTGACCTCAAATGAAACATGGTTAAAATCATGGATATGTGCTCTGTTACATTTCACTGATTTTTTTCGCCTTAACATTCATTACACTTACATGTTATTAAAGTATTCTGTTAAGATGCGCATGCGTGTTATAGATATACCTTACGTCACTTTGTGCATGCGCAGTAAACACACACATATATAGTACATACGTGACGTCACCGCGCTACAGTCTGCAGCGAGGAGTACTTCTAATTTTTGGGTAATCTAACCCTTAAACAGATCAATGAGTTTATATCATATTTATATTTTTAAATATATACAGTATGTTATATTTATTATCACAGTCATGAAATTGGATGGATACAAATATGTATGGATTGAAAATCATTATTTTTTTATATTTTTTTTACAAAATACATTTTTTTTATGTTTAAATATATTTATGAATGAATAAAAAAGCTTTTTCAATCTTCAAGTTCGTGTAATTGTAAATGTTTGACTGGTTTTGCTCAGTCAGGAATCTCTATAGGATCCTATCGGCCCTCTAGTGGCTCTGACAATAAAATAATATTTTAAGTAATATTTTCCCTCCAGATGTCTTCAGAGACTGAAATACGTGCCTCTACTTACATTCCTGCAAAACTATAAATACATACTTATACAAATCACTGCAGTTTACAGATGAAATGGACACTAGAGGCGTTAAAACTCCCTTTTTTTTTCTTTTCACACAAAAGTATGATTTGCTGGTCCACAGTTTTGATTAATAAAGCCTAATACTTCAGGACTATTATGTTATGCATTCGAGATGTTTTTAATATTTCAAAACACATTTTCATGTTAGCAGACAGATTACACTTTCACACGCGACCAACAATTCCTCAACAAATATACAAAATGATAATGAAATGTTATCAAAATATTCCTCTGACGGTGACGACGAAAACCTGAATTTATAATCATTTGAAATATCAAATACATCGAATCAATAAATGACTGTATTAAAACAAACACAACACACAGAGAGTCTGTTATTGTTCATAAAGCTTTTATTCAAGAGTCACATTTAATTATTTTGATATATGTGACGCGGGAACACAAAACCAGTCTTAGGCAAGGCAAGGCAAGGTAAGGCAAGTTTATTTGTATAGCACATTTCATACACATTGGTAATTCAAAGTGCTTTACATTAAAGAAAGTGAAATAATCATTAACAGCAATAAAAATAAGAAGTTAAAAATAATAAAACAAGGAATTTTAAAATGATATAGAAATTGATTTAAAATGAGATTTAAAACAGTTAAATAGAAAATGATTATACATAAAATACAATGCAGTCAGTTCGGACGTAGCACAGTGCTCATTCAACAAATGCACAGCTAAATAGATGAGTTTTGAGACTGGATTTAAATGTTGCTAATGTTTTAGCACATCTGATCTCTTCTGGAAGCTGGTTCCAGCTGCGGGCTGCATAATAGCTAAAAGCGGACTCCCCTTGTTTGTGTGAACCCTTGGTATTTCTAACTGACTTGATCCTAATGATCTGAGTGGTCTGTTGGGTTTATATTCAGTGAGCATATCTGCCATATATTTAGGTCCTATACCATTGAGTGACTTATAGACGAGTAAAAGTACTTTAAAATCGATCCTAAATGTAACTGGAAGCCAGTGTAAGGACCTGAGGACTGGTGTGATATGCTCATATTTTCTGGTTCTAGTCAGAATCCTGGCAGCAGCGTTCTGGATGAGCTGCAGCTGTCTAATGGTCTTCTTTGGAAGGCCGGTGAGGAGACCATTACAATAATCCACCCTGCTGGTGATAAAGGCATGAACAAGTTTCTCCAAGTCTTGACTGGAAACAAAACATCTAATTCTTGCAATGTTTTTGAGATGATAGTATGCTGATTTAGTTACTGCTTTGACATGACTACTAAAGCTAAGGTCTGTCTCCAGAATCACACCAAGATTTCTGACTTGATTTTTAGTTGTTTGACCCCTAGAGTCAAGGTATGCATTCACCTTGAGAACTTCATCTTTGTTTCCAAATGCAATGACTTCAGTTTTCTCCTTGTTTAACTGAAGAAAGTTTTGGCACATCCAACTGTTAATTTCATCAATGCATTGGCAGAGGGAGTCAATGGGGCTATAATCATTTGGAGATAAGGCTAGGTAGATCTGGGTATCATCAGCATAGCTGTGATAGGCAATTTGGTTCTTCCTCATTATCTGACTTAGTGGGAGCATATACAGGCTAAACAAGAGCGGTGCAAGAATTGAGCCTTGTGGGACTCCACATGTCATGGACGTCCACTTAGACTTATGCTCTCCTATACTCACATAATAACCTCTCCCTTCTAAGTATGACCTGAACCATTTGAGTGCCATCCCAGAAAGCCCGACCCAGTTTTCCAGTCTCTCTAGAAGTATGTTATGGTCGACAGTGTCAAACGCAGCACTAAGATCTAGTAGTACCAGCACTGATATTTTGCCAGAATCAGAATTAAAGCGAATATCATTTATTATCTTAATGTCACAATGAAGACGGGAGGATTCAGTTGCGGAAAAGAGAGTTTATTACAAGAAGTAATACACAGCGAGAACTAAACGGAGCTTTCCGTAGGGCAGAGGCGGAGCTTCCGTAGGGCAGAGGCGGAGCTTCCGTAGGCAGACGCGGAGCTCTCCGTAGGCAGACGCGGAGCTCTCCGTAGGCAGAAGCGGAGCTTTCCGTAGGCAGAAACGGAGCTTCCCGTAGGGCTGAGGCGGGTAGCGCAGGGAAGCAATGGGCAGCCAAGGTCCGGCGATCGGAGTCCAGGAAGCAGCAGGGCTCAGGAATCGCGGAACCGGAACGGACCGTAAACGTCAACCGCAAACACTGCAAGGATCTGACAAGAGGGAGAGCATGACAGGAACTGATATAGCCCAATGGTGATGACTCTCAGCTGGAGCGAATTAGCCTCAATCACACACACCCACAGACACCTGCTCACACATACGCACACGCATACAGACAAGACACGGTGAGGATGGGACCGGGAACCCATGAACCGTGACAGTACCCCTCCCCCTAGGAGCGCCTCTCGGCGCTCCCAGCCGACCTTACCTGTTGATTGTAATCATCAATAAGGGAGTGATCCAATATGTCCCTGGCCGGAACCCAACTTCTCTCCTCCGGACCGTAACCTTCCCAGTCCACCAAGTATTGAAAACCTCGTCCCCTCCGCCTCGAGTCCAGAATGCGATTGACCGAATAGGTGGGTTCCCCATCTACGAGTCGCGGCGGGGGAGGAACCGGAGTAGGCGGATTAAGGGGAGACCGAAAAACGGGTTTATTTTGGAAACATGGAACGCGGGATGAATTCTCCTGTACGCAGGAGGGAGTTTGAGGCGGACTGTCACCGGACTAATAATCTTGGTGACAGGAAACGGGCCAATAAATTTGGGAGCCAACTTATTACACACGGACCGGAGCGGAATATTCTGGGTAGAAAGCCACACTTTTTGACCAACGACGTAGACGGGAGGCTTCGACCGGTGGCGATCAGCCTTAGCCTTGGTGCACGCCCCCACCCGGAGGAGAGTCTCTCGGGCTCTCGTCCAGGTACGGTGACACCTCTGGACGAAGGCGTGAGCAGAGGGGACCGCGACTTCGGATTCCATACTTGGGAAAAGAGGTGGCTGGTAACCTAAACTACACTCAAATGGCGAAAGGCCCGTGGACGACACCTGTAACGAGTTGTGAGCGTACTCAACCCATGAAAGTTGCTGACACCAGGAAGTGGGATTCTGAGTGACCAAACATCGCAACACCCTCTCGAGATCCTGGTTGGTCCGCTCAGTCTGACCGTTGGTCTGAGGGTGAAACCCAGAAGACAAACTCACAGTCGCCCCCAGTAGTCGACAAAACTCTCTCCAAAATTTGGACACGAATTGGGGACCCCTGTCGGAAACCACGTCTGCCGGGAGGCCATGAATGCGAAAGACGTGATCAACTACCGTAGCCGCTGTCTCCTTGGCTGAGGGCAATTTGGGCAAGGGAATAAAATGGGCCGCCTTCGAGAACCGGTCCACTACGGTTAAAACAACCGTATTACCCAGGGAGGGTGGGAGGGCAGTGACGAAATCAAGCGCGATATGGGACCAGGGTCTCGAAGGGACTGACAGTGGTTGAAGTAACCCCTCTGGAGGTCGATTGGAAGTCTTACCCCGAGCACAGACTGAGCAGGCCAAAACAAACTCTCGGATATCGCGAGCCATGGCCCGCCACCAGAATCGTTGTTTAATCAGAAACATGGTGCGACCGATTCCTGGATGACAAGCCACGTTGGAACAGTGACCCCATTGGATGATGTTGGACCGTAACCCCTCCGGCACAAACAACTGGCCCGTTGGGCATCCAGGCGGAGGCGTTACCCCTTCCAAGGCCGTGCGGACCTTCGATTCGATCTCCCAAGTGACTGCAGAGACAACCAATCTCTCAGGTATAATGCACTCGGGAGACACCGGGCGGTCCGAAATGTCAAAAATGCGTGACAAGGCATCGGGTTTGATGTTCTTAGAACCCGGCCGATAGGAGATGGAAAAATCAAAACGTCCGAAAAAAGTGCCCAACGAGCCTGCCTGGAGTTAAGACGTTTGGCGGACTGAATATATTCAAGATTCTTATGGTCGGTCCAAACTATGAAAGGAACCCCCGAACCCTCTAACCAGTGACGCCATTCTTCCAACGCTAGCTTGACGGCCAGCAACTCTCTGTTACCGATGTCGTAATTGTGTTCGGCAGGAGACAGTCGACAGTCGATGGGAAAAAAAACGCGCAGGGATGCACCTTGTCGTCCGAGGTGGCCCGTTGGGATAGCACTGCGCCTACCCCCACCTCTGACGCGTCGACCTCCACCACGAACTGACGTGTGGGATCAGGGGCCCGGAGAATGGGTGCCGAAACGAAGCGGCCTCTGAGTTTGGTAAATGCGGCCTCGGCTGCATTCGACCACCTGAACGTCATCTTGGTGGAGGTCAAGGCAGTCAGAGGAGCGGCTAGTTGGCTGAAATTGCGAATAAAACGCCGGTAAAAATTAGCGAACCCCAGAAACCTCAGCAGGGCCTTGCGGGAATCAGGGGTTGGCCAATTTACCACAGCCTTAACTCTGTCAGGATCCATGCGAACTCCCTCCGGCGACACTATGAAACCCAGGAAAGGAACCGACTGTGCATGGAACGCGCACTTCTCCGCCTTGACAAAAAGCCCATTCTCTAACAACCTCTGGAGCACTCGTCTGACGTGTTGAACATGTTCCTGGAGAGAAGAAGAAAAAATCAATATGTCATCCAGGTAGACATATATGAACTGATCGACCATATCTCTCAACACGTCATTGACGAGTGCCTGGAAGACCGCGGGAGAGTTAGAGAGCCCGAAAGGCATAACCAAATACTCAAAATGCCCTCTGGGGGTATTAAACGCGGTCTTCCACTCATCCCCCTCTCTTATGCGAACCAAATGATAAGCGTTTCTAAGATCTAACTTAGTGAAGATGGATGCTCCCTGCAACCTCTCGAAGGCTGAAGACATCAACGGCAAAGGATAGGTATTCTTTACCGTGATGTTGTTCAAGCCCCGGTAGTCAATACAAGGTCGCAGAGAACCATCCTTCTTCGCGACAAAAAAAAATCCTGCCCCCGCTGGAGAAGAAGAGGGGCGGATGAACCCGGCTGTCAGAGAATCAGAAATATATTTCTCCATGGCCTCCCTTTCCGGAACAGAATGCGAGTATAATCTGCCCTTAGGCGGAGACATACCTGGTACTAAGTCTATAGCACAGTCGTAGGGACGATGAGGAGGGAGAGAAGCGGCCCTGGACTTACTGAACACCTCCTTCAGGTCGAGATACTCCTCGGGCACGTTAGACAGGTTCCCCATCTCCTCCTGCAACACAGAATCACACACAGAAAACCCAGCAGACACAAGACAAGAGGCATAGCAGGCTCGACTCCACTCCGACACGGTGTTACGACCCCAATCCACCCGAGGATTGTGCTGTGTGAGCCAGGGGTGACCCAACACCACCGGGGCCAGGGGTGAGTGGGTGACGAGGAACGTGATGGTCTCTGAGTGGTTGCCTGAGGTGACGAGGGTGATGGGTACCGTGGAGAGACTGATCTGGGGAAGTGACTGTCCATTGAGTGCGCTGACAGAGATCTTGTGACGGAGGGGAACCAAGGGAATGTGAAGGAGTTGGGCCAGGGAAATGTCCAGCAGGTTACCTTCGGCTCCGGAGTCTAGCAGCGCCATCCCCTCATGTCGCTCGGCCGCCCATTGCAACCTCACCGGGAGGAGGGTAGTAGATGAGGTCTTGTTGAGAGATACCCCACCCGACAGTAGCCTCAGACCTACTGTCGGGCCTGATCTTTTACGGGACAGCTCGCCAGGAAATGGCCAGCCGCGCCGCAGTATAGGCACAGCCCCCTCATCCTCCGACGATCTCTCTCCTCCCGGGAGAGCCGAGCTCTACCCACCTGCATGGGTTCGTCAACCGACGAGTGACCGACCGTATCGCCGGTGTCGAAGAAAGGATATCTCGGTGTTAACTTGCGTCGACCGCGAAGATCGCGTTGCTGAAGCCGTGCATCCACGCGTAAGGCCAAATCCACAAGTTCGTCCAATCCGAGAGGTAACTCCACCACATCAATCTCTTGTTGGATACGGTCGGCCAGCCCATGCAGGAACATGTCCCACTGCGTCTTCCCGTTCCACTCACACTCTGCCGCCAGGGTCCTGAACTGGATGGAATAGTCAGAAACGGACTGCTCCCCCTGGCGGAGGTCGGCCAGCATGCGTGCTGCCTCGCGCCCGACCAGCACGCGATCGAACACCCTCCTCATCTCCTGAGAGAGTGAGTGGAACGAGGAACAACAGGGATGGCGATTCTCCCACACCGCCGTTCCCCACAATGCTGCCTTTCCTGACAGCAACGTAAGCACTAGTGCCACCCTGGAAACTTCTGTGGCAAACGTCAGTGGCTGGAGCGAGAAAAACAGAGAACACTTCGTCAGAAACGCTCTACAGAGGTTAGGATCTCCGGCATACATCTCCGGTGCAGGGAGTCTAGGTTCGTGCTGAGGGCTGTGGTTCCCGGGGATGGAAAAGCTAGGCGTTGTGGGTGGCGCAGTGGGTGATCTTAGTAACTGTACCTGGGTTGTGAGCTCGGACACCTGCGCCACTAACGCCTGCACAGCTCGTCCGGTGTTCAACATATTCTCCTCCTGGAGATCCATACGAGCGTTGTTGCCGGATATCAGTTCTTGCAAACCACGAGTCTCCGCTGAATCCATGAAGATTGGTCAGATCCTTCTGTCACAATGAAGACGGGAGGATTCAGTTGCGGAAAAGAGAGTTTATTACAAGAAGTAATACACAGCGAGAACTAAACGGAGCTTTCCGTAGGGCAGAGGCGGAGCTTCCGTAGGGCAGAGGCGGAGCTTCCGAGGCAGACGCGGAGCTTCCGTAGGCAGACGCGGAGCTCTCCGTAGGCAGAAGCGGAGCTCTCCGTAGGCAGAAGCGAGCTTCCCGTAGCTGAGGCGGGTTCCGTAGGCAGAAACGGAGCTTCCCGTAGGGCTGAGGCGGGTAGCGCAGGGAAGCAATAGGCAGCCAAGGCGATCCGGCGATCGGAGTCCAGGAAGCAGCAGGGCTCAGGAATCGCGGAACCGGAACGGACCGTAAACGTCGACCGCAAACACTGCAAGGATCTGACAAGAGGGAGAGCGTGACAGGAACTGATATAGCCCAATGGTGATGACTCTCAGCTGGAGCGAATTAGCCTCAATCACACACACCCACAGACACCTGCTCACACATACGCACACGCATACAGACAAGACACGGTGAGGATGGGACCGGGAACCCATGAACCGTGACACTTAATGAGTGCTGTCTCTGTGCTGTGATGCACGCGGAAACCAGATTGAAAATTATCCAGGTATCCATTTGAGTTTAAGTAGTTGTTCAGCTGATTAAAAACTACCTTTTCAATAATCTTACCTATGAAAGGAAGATTTTATATTGGTCTATAGTTGCTCAACACAGTGTTATCAAGATTGCGCTTTTTCAGAAGGGGCTTAACAACTGCAGTTTTCAGGGAGTTTGGACAAGTCCCAGAAAGAAGTGAGGTGTTCACCACTTCTAAGAAATCTGCTTCTAAACAGTTAAGCACACTTTTGAAAAAAGATGTGGGAAGTGTGTCAAGATAGCAGGTTGACGATTTAAGATGCTGTACTATTTCTTCCAAAATGTTGCTATCAATTTTTTTAAAAACAGACATAGTCACTTCTTTTTGAGATTGCTGTCGAATCTGTGTGACCTCTGTATTACAGGAAGATGTGCCAATCTCCTTCCTGATATTACTGATCTTCTCTGAAAAGAAGGAAGCAAACTCGTTGCATTTGCTGTCAGAGAGCATTTCACTGGGAATCTGACTTGGGGGGTTTGTCAGTCTCTCAACAGTAGCAAAAAGAGTGCGAGTGTTGTTTAAGTTACTGTTTATAAGGTTTTAGTAGAAGGTCTGTCTAGCTGTGGCTAGTTCCAAATTGAAAGCATGAAGGCTGTCTTTATAGATGCTATAGTGTATTTCTAGTTTCGTCTTCCGCCACATCCGCTAAGCTTTTCTGCATTGTCTTTTCATATTCTGAACTGCTGTTGATTTTCTCCAAAATGATTTTTGTCTGCCATTCTTCTTGCTGACCTTTATCGGTGCAATATCATCAATAACATTCTTAACTTTTGAGTCAAATGAATCCAGGAGAAGATCAACAGAGTCTGCAGAAATGTTTGGTGTTAAAGATATTGCCTTCATAAATAGCACACTAGTGTTCTCATTAATGCATCTCTTTCTGACAGAGACAGATCTAGATTCAATGGTGACAGAGATCAATATATCAAAGAAAATACATAAGTGATCAGACAGAGCTACATCCTTAATGACAATGGATGAAATGTTTAGACCTCTACTGATGAGTAAATCTAAAGTGTGTCCACGATTGTGTGTCGGTCCGTGCACATGCTGAATCAGGTCAAAAGTGTTTAAACAGTTACAATTTCTTTTGTAGTTTTGATTTCAGCATTGTCTATGTGAATATTAAAATCCCCTGCAATAGCAAAACAGTCAAACTCTGAGGAAATCATTGATAACAGTTCTGTGAACTCTTCAACAAAGGCTGGGGAGTATTTTGGAGGCCTGTAAATGACAATAAACAGAATGCGTGGAGCACCTTTCATCACAATACCTAGATATTCAAAAGACAAGTACTGACCAAATGACACTTGCTTGCATTGATAAACATCTTTAAACAGAGCAGCTACACCTCCACCTCTCCTAACAGTCCTGCAGACACTTATAAAATTAAAGTTAGGAGGGGCTGTTTCAGTGAGGACTGTTGCACTGCAGTTGTCTTCTAGCCATGTTTCAATTAGAAACATAAAATCCAGGTTGTTTGTGGTTATTAAATCATTGATCACAAATGATTTATTTTTTAGTGAGCGAGTGTTTAAAAATGCTAACTTGATGGAATTACATTTTGTCTCTACAGCAATCTTAGACTGATGCATAACAGGCCGCAGATTAGATGGGTCAGCCGTACGCCTTTTGAAGGCCTTAGACCTTCTATCACGTGATAAAACAGAAATAGAGAAGGCTACAGGCACACTGGGTTCCCGCTTGTTTTGTAAACGTTTGTGAATGTTGCTGCTAATATAGCGGGGACCCGACACATATCACTGAGAGCTGTTATCAGTTGTTTTTGGTTCACCTACAGCAGATGGAGGAGGGTTTGGGCCCTTGCGTTGTGGCAGCGGTCGGAGAGCTCTCACAGGAGGAGGCGGGAGAGCTGAGCCTGCAGTCTTTGGTGGTTGGGGGGCCCGCCGTTTTTTAGTTGATATCTGCGGGCTTGCAGAGAGTTTGGTCCCAGCATACACCAATTCCTCCATTTTCTGTGAAAAGCTTAGAAGTGGAGATGCTGGAGAGAGGGATAGTGTGTCTGGTGAGCGGGGCTCTAGCTCTGATGTTTCCGGTGACTGTAATGTGTTGTCCTGGCATCCCAGGCTGTTTTCCAGAAAGTCCTTGGGTGCTGAGTCTTGGAGCTGTTGTAATACGTCACAGTCTGCATGTGATGAGCTCTGTGGGCAGGGCTCAGCCGGGATGTCCATGAGCAGTGGTTGTTTTGGCTGTGTGGCGTTATCAGTATCCTTGTGGGATTCTTCAACCACATAATGACTCGGAAGCTGATATGAAGTCCTGTGGTCACTCATATTCTGTCCAGGTGACTGTGTGAGTGGATTGACACACACCACTGAAGGATGACAGAGGGAGAAATAGAAATTGTCCTTTAGCACTCTTGCACCAAGTTTGTTTGGGTGGAGGCCATCCAGTTTAAACAGTTGTCTGTGTCCCCAGAAAATATTGAAGTTGTCAATGAAGTTGACTCCTTTTGTACTGCAGGTTCTTTGTAGCCATGTGTTCAGCCCAAGCAACCGTGAAAACATGTTAGTTCCCCTTGTTGGGAGTGGTCCACTGATGAACGACTGAACTTCAAGTCTTTGAAGTGTTTCAAAGAGTTCACTGAAATCTTGCTTTAGCATTTCTGACTGCCTTTTCCGAATATCGTTCTTCCCCACATGGATGATGACTCGATTTGCAGTCTTGTGCTTCATCACAATGCTCCGAAGTTCCTTGTTCACATCAGAAACGGTTGCTTGAGGAAAGCAGCAGGTAGTAGCAGTCCTGGTACTGACGTTTCTAATAATAGAGTCGCCCACTATCAGAGTCCTGGGCTCGGCTGCGCTCTGAGCTGAATGCCGCCGTCTGCTCGACCTTGAGCGCCTGTTAGTAGCAATGTTAGCTGCTGGCTGATTCGATCCGAGTTTTGTCATATTTTGGGATTCCTCATCCACATTCATCAATGCTTCAAATCTGTTCTCAAGATGCATAGGGGGTTGTAGAATACCAGTGCTTACAAGTCTTGTCATAGCCGTATCTGGGGTAGAGGATGCTACAGCAGCAATACGAGATAATCGTGACAATCTGGTGTCTCGAGAGCCTTTGGGTCTCGCTCCCTGTTTGTGCCATCGATTAGTCCGTCGATCAGTTTCGGCTTGTTCCTCTACACTTGGTATAAACTGTTGAGATTCACTAGATTCACAGGACTCACCGGCTGTATGCTGAGGGGGTCCGTGGTGACCGTCTGCTGTATGTTCCGTCTGTTTTGGAAGTCCAGCAAATAACTTTGTTTCAAGAACCGCAATCCTTTGTAGAAGTTTGTGGCAGTTCGTGCAGCAAGTAGGCATTTTCTCTCATCTGTTTGAATGTAGACAGCTGTATTTATCGTTCTCCGGAATGTAAACTGCTGGCAGTGGGAGGCAAGGAGTCCTCTTTTTCCAAAAAATGTGTTGTTTGAGCACTGTGCTGATCTTCTGAAGTAAAAATCTTAGAAAGATCTGAGAAAAGAACAAAAATAGGGAGTAAAGTGCAGAGCAATAGCAAGAGCGTCCGAACGGTAGCAAAGCCGGAAATGGAGCTAAGTGTCAACTTCTGGAAATTAAGATTTATACATCATCTGAAATCTGAATAAATAATATTTCCATTGATGTATGGTTTGTTATGATAGGACAATATTTGAAACTTAAGAATCTGAGGATGCAAAAATTATGAAAATACTGAGAAAATCACCTTTAAAGTTATCCAAATGAAGTTCACAGCAATACATATTACTAATCAAAAATTAAGTTTTGATATATTTACGGTAATACATTTACAAAATATCTTCATGGAACATGATCTTTATTTAATATCCTGATGATTTCTTGGCATAAAAGAAAAATAAATAATTTTGACCCATACAGTGTTTTTTGGCTATTGCTATAAATATGCCGTGTGACTTAATACTGGTTTTGTGCTCCGGGGACTCATATTATTGGAAAACAAAATCTGACGCTGGTGATAAATGTGGCATTTCTTTCACAAAACAAACGTTCATCTAGTGGCCTTTTTCTGTTTTTCTGTTGATGCTAATCGAACCTGCTTCAGGAGAATACAGTTATATATCATGTTTGTGAGCAGGAAATATTAACATTAGGATTTAAAATATAATAAAACTGACCAGAGCACGTCTGACAGTGATGTACTCTGCAGAGGAGGATTGTGGCAAGGGGTCCTTTAGAGAGACAGCTGCCCCTGATATTCCCTGATTTTATTACATTATAATCAATCTCTGAAGCGGTGACACAACTTTAAAACCTTATGAATGTTTCATGCATGTGTCACTGAAAAACTACTTAGTGTTGATATGAGATATTATTAAGTGTTGCTCTTGATAAAAGAAGGTATTTTTATCATGTAGATGTAGTTTTAGATGAAGTGAGGAGATAATAAGTGTCAGATTTTTAAATAATAATGATAAAAGTAAATAGAAGGGGATAATTGTGTTAAATACATTATATTATTAATCCCATAACATTTACAATTGAAAATAGTTTTTTTTTAATCTGATAGCAGTTACAATTGCTGGACATGTTTTGTCCCATGTCTCCAGAATGACTGATATATATTTCAGATATAGATATAATTTGTAGATATAATGAAGTCTCTTAATTGGCTCTTTCCTCATTACGTGACTAACGTTATGACACATGAGCAAAATCTGCTCAGAACCGAAGTCACCGAGAGATGCATCACAACTCACTCGAGTTTAATAAAAAGACTCGCCATAAGTGGATTTATTCATAATGAGTGAATATTACTTAACGATTAGAGAAAGTTCATCGCTCTGTGAAAATATTTGTATAAGAATGACCAATAACAGCTACGAGTGAACTCAACCCTGCATCACTGTCACTTCCAGAGAAACCTCGGCCGGCTCTGACTGTAAATCCTGAGAGTTCAGTGTTCACTGGAGACACAGTTACTCTGAGCTGTGATGTGGGACAGTTATCTGGATGGACAATTCACTGGAGAAGAAAAGACAAACACTGAATCCACGGGTGATGCAACTACAATCAGTTGTGGAGGGTCTCTGACGAGCGGTAAGCCCAAGAGGAGGCAGATACGATGTAGAGCACAACAAAGGAGCATACTACAGCGAGTACAGTAATGAAGTAAACTAACAGTACGAGGTAAGCAGCTGTTTTAGTTTTAAACGAATTCAAGGCAACTTTGTTGTTGTTATAAACATGATCATTACTGTCTACACTAATTGTTTTCAAAAAAACTATATGTCAATAATAAATAATAAAATAATAATAATGTAATCAGCACAGATCATCTGAAATACTTTCAGACACATGAAGTGTGTTGTTTGCTCGTTTCACAGAGAGACCCAAACCTGTAGTTGGTGTTGATCCTGATAGACGTGTGTTCAGAGGAGAGACGGTCACTCTCACATGTCACATACAGCAGACAGGAGACTGGCAGTACAGCTGGACTAAAGACAACAAACAAGATAACAGAGCAGGACAAAACCAGAACTATATAATCTCATCTGTGGATCCATCTCACGGTGGTGTGTACAGCTGTAGAAGAACTCAGTCACAAGCACCAACATACTCACAGACGAGTGACGGAGTTACACTGACAGTATCAGGTGAGAGCTTCAGTCTCAACATTGAGTCTAAATCTGCAGAATATGTTTTCAAATATATTACCATATTAAACGCATGTAGACAGAGAAATGTAAAAAGAAATCTAGTTTTAGTAGTAAATGAGATGTTACATAGAAAAGAGATGTTTTGTTTTCATTAAAGATCACACTGAATCTCCAGTAGCAACGGTTTACTCTTTTACTAATACTTTCAGCGTTATGTTGTGTGATACATATTGATACGTAAGGTTCGAGGCTGAAAAACTCACATTTACAATGATTACCACTTGCATTTGATCTATTCATTTTTGGCATTTATCTTCAAATATGAAATATGATTGTTTGTCCTTTTTATACAAATAATTGACAATATATAAGCCAGCAATGGCAAAGTGACAGAACCAAAGCATTAGACCTGAGACTTTCTTTGCAACATTGTAAGCTGGTATTTCCTTCTAGAAATAAAAATAAACAATTTTCTGTGCAAAACAAAATATATAAACACAAATAAAAAAAAACATGAGAAATGAAGACAGAGTGACCAATAACATCTACAAGTGAACTCAACCCTGCATCACTGTCACTTCCAGAGAAACCTCGGCCGGCTCTGACTGTAAATCCTGAGAGTTCAGTGTTCACTGGAGACACAGTTACTCTGAGCTGTGATGTGGGACAGTTAACTGGATGGACAATTCACTGGAGAAAAGACTCAAACACTGAATCCACGGTGTGATGCAACTAAAACAATCAGTTCTGTGAGAGTCTCAGATGGAGGAAGATACCGATGTAGAGTACGACGAGGAAAATACTACAGCGAGTACAGTAATGAAGTAAACATAACAGTAAGAGGTAAGAGCTGTTTTACTTTCTATACATTTTTTTAATGGAAGACAACTTTGTGTTTGTTATAAACATGATCATTACTGTCATACAATAATTGTTTTCAAAAAAACTATATGTCAATAATAATAATAAAATAATAATAATGTAATCAGCACAGATCATCTGAAATACTTTCAGACACATGAAGTGTATTGTTTGCTCGTTTCACAGAGAGACCCAAACCTGTAGTTGATGTTGTTCCTGATAGACGTGTGTTCAGAGGAGAGACGGTCACGCTCACATGTGACATACAGCAGACAGGAGACTGGCGGTACAGCTGGAATAAAGATAACAAACTAGATAACAGCGCAGGACAAAACCAGAAGTATATAATCTCATCTGTGGATCCGTCTCACGGTGGTGTGTACAGCTGTATACGATCTCAGTCAGAAGCACCAACATACTCACAGACGAGTGACGGAGTTACACTGACAGTATCAGGTGAGTCTGTTCATTGTTTCTTGCATCTTTTCAAAACAAACAGATCGAGTAGATAACCAGGTAAACGTGATCTTATATTGACTGACCTATCATGCTCACAGTCAGATTATGTTCTAGTTAATAGATGGTAACAGATATTGGACCAATCAGCTGCGAGTGCAGTGATGATGATGAGAATAGCAGCATTTATTCACATCTGTTCTTATAAGAGGACTGAAGCACTTCACTTTTAGTCATTATTCTGTTCAGATGCAGGACTGTATAAGATGTTTCTTTACAGGACAGATGCTGTGCAGTGATCAGGGTCTGTTGTTTTAGAAAGATGAATGCAGTTATTATTACACACAGTTCATTTACTCAGACTCATGTGCGTCCAAACCCAGAAGACTTTGGTTAATCTTTGAAACACAAATTTAGAAACCCAAATAAACCTGAGAGGTTTCTGTTCCTCCATTAAAAGCCATAATAAAACCAGACAAAGGGTAAAGAAGACAAGATTGCACTGAACACAAAACAGACAAGACATCCATGAAGCAGGGCGGATTTAGTGAATTGGGGGCCCCAGGCAAATATAGGAATGGGGCCTATACATTACCTAGATCTACCTTTAGGTTCCTTTTTGTCGTGATGCTTGCAGCTGCACAATGATGCCCCATAGTTGTGTCCAATGTTTCTACATTTTCATGTACAAGTTATAATGGGATTATTTCATTTATATTTACATTTATTCATTTAGCAGACACTTTTATTATTTCATGTTGTAGACCACGAAATAGCAATTGATTTACCGTTGAGATACAAGTTTAAACAAAAACACTAAATAAATTATAAATTCATAAATCTCACAATTTAACCTTTAAACCAATTTTTTTAAGTAAAGGGATGAGTCAGAAGTATGAATTATGATATTATTTAAAACGGGTTTATGTGGGTGGGTTTTTGCATTGGTCTGAACAAAAACTGCAGATTGGATTATTATTGAAAATGCATTCATTCCCTGCCAATAGGAGGTGCTTATGGAACGTCATAAATATAGCATTTCCCCGTAACGGCTGTAAACAAAGCAGCGCTCAGCTCATAAATTATACTTTATCAGATAAAAAATGAAATCGCCATCGATACTTTTCTGAAGACAATCGGTTCCCTTCAGAGGATCATTCATAAATAAAATGATATTAGTGATACTGAGAAAAGTGTGAAAGAATATAACCTATATTGATGAGTTACCAGCATAAGCCTTCATTTAATTTTCTACTAGTCCTTTAACATAGTGCTGTCAACCGATTCAAATATTTCATCGTGATTAAATCGCACGATTGTCATGATTGTCATGTCGCGAATAATCACAACTTAATCGTACATTTTAATCTGTTCTAAATGTACCTTCAATTAATATGTTTCATGTTTTTTTATACTCTAACATGGGCATGGACAAAAATAGATGCGTTATGTAATATATGTTTTTTATTAGTGAAACCATAGTTAACATAGAGCATGAAATGTAGACATGTTTCAAAGATCATAGATGTTTTTCAAAGAACCCATTCATGTCTAGAAGAAATTAAAAGAAAAAAAAGAACAGAAATATCTTCTCATTAATTCTCTTTCTTTGCACTGAGCAATTAACTGACACCTGTTTACATTTCCACAAGACAGGGCAGCTCTTCAACTGAACAAGATAAATGTATATTTATTATTTATTATTACATTTGTTTGCCTCTCTGTGCCCACATACTGTATTTTGATGCAGCTAAATTCTCAAGAAAGCTGTTTTCATTGGTATATGTTTCTGTGTCTGTTGTCAGACAACGGGATGAATATGAAATAGTGACTGAAACGCGTCCCATTTCAAGATGTTAATCTGCACAAAAATCCTGATTTATAATCGAGAAGTTGTCTGATAAAACCAAATAGGCTACACATAAGATAAAGACAATAGCTGTGCTGTGATTGACTATATTTGCACGTAAAATTAGAGAAGCAACATATTTGTGTTTTAACTGAAAGCTGTGTGAAAGAGAGACCTCGCGCGCTCTCTCTGCGGCATAGCAATTATACTGGTGTAGAGGAGAGGAAACCCAGTCTACTACACAAATACAGTGATGCACTGTGGGTAGATGTTACAGGTGAGAGAGAACAGTGTATGAGACACAACACACAGATCAGAGACAGTATCTGCAGAACTTCTGAAACTTTGAATCAAAATAAATGTATTAATCTGTTTGTGCAGTGAGTCCTAAAGCTGTGGTGACGGTGCGGCCCTGATGAACGAGTGTTCAGAGGAGAAACAGTCACTCTCAGATGTGATATAAAGTGGGGAGGAGACACTGAGTGGACGTACAGATGGGAAATAGAGGGAACAGATGACCAATATAAAACACAAGAGTTGAACATCAGCAGTGTTGATCACGTTCACAGCGTAAATACAGCTGTACAGGACAGATACGAACACAAAGCTCTCAGCGCAGTGATGCTGTTACACTGACTGTATCAGGTGAGTTTGTGTGTTTGTTTGATTATCATCAGTGTGAACAGCTTCTCTCTCTATAACTGCTCATGTTTTGTTCAGCTGAAGCTCAGGCAGCAGTGCGAGTGTCTCCACAGCCGTGGCTGACTGAAGGAGACTCAGTGACTCTGATCTGTGAGGTTACAGGCTCCTCTACAGGCTGGACGTTCAGCTTGTTCAGAGATGATGATCGTCTGTCAGACAGCAGCAGAGGAGCTGGAGACTCTTACACTCTCAGTCCTGCTGCTCTACAGCACACAGGAGTTATACGTGCAGAGCAGAGAGAGGACGACCGGCCTATTACACAAACTACACACAGACACTGTGGATCACTGGTGAGTCTGTGTCACAGCGTTTATTATTGTGTTCATCTGTATTTGTGGTTCATTAAGTCTCTGGCACAAGCTGTGTAAAAGCATCAGAAACCTTAAAAACATGCTTTACTCACTCCACTCCAGTTCTCAGTCTTTACCAGCTCTATCAAATGCACACTCACAGCATATGCATAAGGCCCTATTTTAAACTATAGTGCTTGGTGCTAAATTTCATTTTAATTCTACTCCATTATTTGTTGTACAGATTATTGTACTACACACACATGTGGACTGTCAGTTTTGAATGAGATGTTCTTCTTTTCAGGTAAATCTGTCAGTTTTGAATGAGATGTTCTTCTTCTCAGGTAAATCGTCCCAGGTCTCTCTGGAGGTCAGTCCCAGCAGAAGTCAACACTTCTCGTCTCACTCTCTCTCTCTGAGCTGTGAGGATCAGAGGAACTCTGCTGGATGGACAGTGAGAAGATACACAGACAGAAACACAGAAGATTGTTCAAAACAATCAGGATCTACATGTCGAATCGTCTCTCTCAGCACATCTGACTCTGGAGTTTACTGGTGTCAGTCTGAATCTGAGAGAAACGTCGTCCTCTCAACATCACTGTACACGGTGAGTCCTGTTTCTAATCACTACATCTACACATGATCTAATCTATATTTTAAAGTCTTTTTTTGTGAAATGTGGTTGGACTACATGAAACTAGTTTATAAAGCACAGAAAGCATGGAGTACGATTCAGTACATAAGCAACACTTCTGCCCTGAATTGTCTGGCTATATTCTCACTATTTGCAGTAAGCAGATGTTTCTTGTGTTGTGTAGATGGTGATGTGATTCTGGAGAGTTCTGTTGATCCTGTGATTGAAGGAGATACTCTGACTCTACACTGTTTACATCGATCTACAAACTCCTCGATCCTCGGAGCTGATTTCTATAAAGACGGATCACTCGTCCAGAATCAGACGACAGGAGAGATGAACATCACGACTGTCTCAAAGTCACATGAGGGTTTCTACTCCTGTAAAACAGAGAGAGGACAGTCACCCAAGAGCTGGATCTCAGTCAGAGGTGAGAGTCAGTGAGCTGATGAGATGTGATTCATGTGTAATCAGTTACTGACTGATGTGTTTATTATTTCTCATAACTCACATGAACCAATGTGTAACTAACAAATCACATTAACCGAAATACAACGAAATCCTCAACACATCATAACTACCTGGTCTCATAGCATTTATGTACCTGGGTGCTCTTTTTAGCGAGACACGAAATATGTACCAATAACTACATATTACTGCATTTTCCAAAAGTAACAAACACTAGAGGCAGTAAAACTCAGACAGCTTTTACTCCTTTTCACACAAATTTACAGAGTTTTTGATTAATAAAGCGTAATTTTCAAACAACTACTTGAATAATGTCATGTTATGACTTCAAAACAATATTAATATGCTGTTAGATTTGAAAACTGATACTTTTGTACGGTAGCATCGCACATATCCAGCCTGGTATCTTTGGGTTTTCATGGACGGTAAGTTTGTTCTGCAGCTCTCGGAGATGTTTTTAGGAGGCGAGGAGCTCTGTGTAATCACAGTTCGACAAAGCAGTTCAAATCTGCAAATAAGGAAGTTGAAATGTCACGGTTGCATCAACAAATTTGTATATCAGTTTTGCATTTATTATCACTATCAGGTAGGTTTAGGGTTGAGTTTGGTGTAGGGCATATTTACAACATGATAGAGCATTATCTTTTAGGGACAGACCCCAGATATTTGAATTCTGAACCGCCACAATACGTAATAAAAACACAGCAATATGTACCTATATCTACGTAATAAAAAAAAAACCAGGGTTCACATATTTAACTGTGTTTTAGGCGCCACTCAGTGGACGTTTCTCTTTGAAGCAGCGGTGAAACGTGCAGTAAGGTACATAAAACGGTGTCGCACAGAGCTACATATTTTTATGAGACCAGGTTGCCTCATAACCACCATCCTACAATTCAATAATATTAAGAGTGCATTAATAAAGGATTAGAATAAAAATCTTTAAACCAAGGCCATGCCATTTATGTATTTATTAATTTATTTAATAATGGCGAAATAAGGGTGAACTTAAATACCGACATAAGGGGACATGGAGGTGGAATAAATATGAGATTGAGATGAGATTATTTATTTCAATGTTTTGAAAGTCTTCAGGAGATTCATAATTGCTCAATAATGTGCTTGTTTTTCAGTGTCACGTTCAGGTCAGATTTCTGTCTTCAGGATCCTCAGTTTTCTTCTGGCAGCTTGTCCGTATCTGCTGTCGACAGTCGTGCTGCTGTTCAAATACTACAGAGCGAGAGGTACACACATCTGTCTGATCCGTGTCTCCTCTGAGTGTCTTTTCTCAAACATTCACTGACAGACAGACCTTTACTCTCTGTCTTATATTTGTTATATAGATCATTATTTACATGCTGGTCATTCATAAACTAAACTGCGGTGGAAACAAAACAGAAAGTGTCGACTTGAAATAAATGTTCTGTGTGTGTGTGTGCGTGTGTGTGTGTTTCACAGTCACATCTACTGAAGACCACGATCAGTACGCCGTAACAGAGGAACACGCTTCATTCTGATATTTCATTCATTCTCCAAACCGCATGTATAGAGTCACATGATGCTGGAGTCTCAGGCTGAAGGCTGGAAACACTGAACATGGAGTTCATCTCAAGATAACAGACACACGATCATACTCTCACACATACGGATGATTTAGTGTTTAATTCACCTGTGCTGTATAATAGACTGTAGAAGAAACCAAACCAACACATGGAGAACAGCAAACTCCACACAGAAAGACCTCCGGACATTAATGTGTGTCAAATTCACTGTAAGCTATTGAAAGTTTCCTTTTAAAGACATGTAAGGTTGAAAATAATCAAAGACTTCTGCTTTCCTGTCCCAAACCTATCTTGAGTAACAAAAGGGCTATTTGTCATTCCTAAAGGCACATGTGTGCTGATAGTGATCGAGGCCTGTAGGTCATCATGTGTATACATCGCTGGTCTGTTAATCGTCTCATCTTTTGTCCAGCGGGTGAAGCTGTAATCTGCTGATTGGTCCGTTTGAATGTCTCACATTTGGGTTTTAGTCACATGGTCAAGGAAGGAATAAAAGAAGATTGTAACTGTTGCTCTTTCTCTTTTTCTTTACTGGAGCTCTGCCCTCTCTCCTTCTTTTTCTTCCTCTCTCTATCCCCCTCTCTTTCTCTCAGGTAATATTTTACATACATGCTGGGTACATCGTTTATGTTTTAACATCCTTCATCTATTTTTGTAACCAATTCAAGTGTAACCATTCAAAATATTGTTATTAAACCATTTCAATTATTAATTATGAGCTAACTAGTCTTGATTCAAGGTTAATATTGAAGTGCTACCTATTACAATACAATACAATCACTTAATAGCAACGCTCTCCCACATATTTAGCTATTATAACTGTGATTATTTCCGTCGTTGGTATAAGTGGCAGTGGGTGGTAATAGACAAGAAATGTACAGTTTTATATCATCATGCTGATAATGTTTCTTTAGTCATTCATCAATCCAGCCTGAACCACTGAAACCACCCTTACAGACACAAGACACAACAAACAAAACCTTTTCAATAAAAATGATCAAATATCAGCATTGAGATGTTTCTGCTCACAAACATCATCATTTTAACCTGATCGTCAATAAAAGCTGAGACAGAGACATCAATAATGTCTGAAATAAAAAAAGACTGTATGAGAAGTGAAACAATTTACATTTTATACATTAACTACAACCTCCCCAAAACATGATTTTAAAAAACTTATTTAAAAACTCCCAATAAACAAATCAACTAAATCTACTTGCACAACATCATGCTACTGCTTAACATCATTAAATTTACCTGAAAATATCAGATCCGCAACATCAGA